>JAVQJL010073902.1:0-92928 GCA_036024295.1 Nannoperca obscura | reverse complement strand
TATACAAATCCGTAGACTATTTTCTGTCTATGGATTTGGCCTGTGAGGTTGACTTGACAATCCTAATTTTAGTATTTCCAGTAGCTTCTTCAATGTGTAGAATGCAGAATGAATTTCATTTCGTTGGGTAAGTCTGTAGTCTCACTTTTTCACCTTTTGTTCCCAGCTTTGACCAATTATTACAAATTTACTGGATTAAAACCTCAAAACAAAACACTTGTGAGAAAACACAGAAACAATAAGTAGAGTTTTAGTGATTGAGAACAGACTGCGATATTCTGGTTGGCTGATTAAGGCGTCTCATCCTCTTGCCAAGAATAGTGTGATGGGGGCCAAAGTCAGCCTAGTCACTTAACTTGAACTGTGTTTCTGTGATTGCATGTTAATGTGAGGTATTTTCTTATCCCCAGACATCCAATCCAGTAAGCACAAAGACCGGAGGAAAGGCTCTCTGGACGTAAGATCAACAACGTCTCGGGGGAGCGATGGTGAGAGTAAAGGGAGATAGATGATGGAAACTCTGGGCGTTTCTTGTCAGTTTAAGATACCTTCCCAGTTGTTTGTTTGCATCAAGTGTTGATTGGACACACATGCAAACACATTCATTAGAAAGTGTTTGGAAAACTGCAGCTGAATTTGTTGTTGAATCATAATAATGGGATATGTCTTTTATTATTTTCCTCCTGCCAGGGAGCTCACAGCGAAGGCATTCCTCAATGGCTCGAATCCACTCCATGACAATAGAAGCTCCCATCACCAAGGTGGGTTCATCTACCTCCCCATCATCGCTACCAGCGTCCATCATATGATTAGCACTTTGTACTGATGTTTTGTATCTCATGACTGATCTCTTGAGTTATGAAACTGCCACAACCGCCATGAGCACTTCTTGTACAGCTACTTGCACTGAGGCTATAGGCCACGCATACCATGTCAAGAAGAGACAGCCTGATAAAATGTCACATTTCATGCACAAGACAGAAAAGCATGTCGGACCAGAATTACCTGCTGTTTCAGTGGTTTATGTAGTCTGCAGCCTGGATAGTCAGAAACAGAGAAAGTCCCCAGGGATGGGTCATATGACACACTGCAGTTCCACTGCTGTATCATTTGACTGTGTAGTCAGTCCCTGTAGGCATCGTCCTCTGCAGAATAAAGCACTGATAGAACTGCTGGTACTTTGTGTATGTGTGTGTAAGTGAGTTGGCTAGAACTTGTGTTCTTGCACATGCTTTCTGACTTTGCCATAGGTGTCCATTGTTAGAACCTCCACAACCTCCTGTGAAACCATATCCATATCCATTTGAAACACACTTCCATTGGAGAACTTATCCTGGCTTTACTTGATTTTACCTGAATTGTCTCCGTTTGTTTTAGGTTATTGGAAACGTCTTTGCCTATTTTATTCTGGTCCAAGTTTATTATAAATTATATGTTTTCAGTTTGCTTTTATTATTAAAGGTATTTGAAAAGTGCTTTACAAATAAATATTATTATTACCGTTATAACCTTACTTATTTTGTCTTCCAGGTAATCAACATCATCAATGCAGCGCAGGAAAGCAGTCCAATGCCTGTGGCAGAGGCCTTGGATCGGGTACTGGAGATCCTGAGGACCACTGAGCTGTACTCCCCACAGTTGGGCACCAAGGATGAAGACCCCCATACGAATGACCTCGTGGGGGGGCTGATGACGGTAAGCAGAAGGTCCTTTAGAGCACGAGGGTCCTTCGAGAAGTCCGGAACACCCAAACAGCTTCCTTCCGCTATGAATGAATAAACTCCCATATGATAACACCCGTTTGCAGAATTCCACAGTGATCACACGCATGACGCGTTTGCCATGAAAGCCCATGATAATGTATTAAATGAAAGAAACAGAGTCAGTAGTGTCTGTGTGTGGGGACTGTTGTTGTTGTGAGGATTTCTGTTCATATTTGTGGGAGGAAGGGAGAGACACAGAGAGAGAGAAATTAACAGACAGCAGTGGTGAAGTACAGAAGTAGAAAGAGTGCCAAGTTGGCAGTCTTGGCAACAACCCCAGAGGAAGTGTTAGATTATCCTTTGTGCTCCTGTAGGCTGGAGAGGAAAGCCCACCCCACCCTCTCTTTCACTCCCCCTCTCTGCACAGACTCTGCACACAGTCACACTCACATGAACCTCTTCCTCTCAACTCCACAGGCCTGGAAACATCCTGTTCTTTGGATCAGATGAATAAGCATGGCTTTACTTATATGTACACTCTGGATCGCAGAGGCAGATAACTGTTACTCATAATCCTTCCCCAGAAAGATTTGTTCTGCAAAATGGATAAATGAGGCTGATGAAACCAGAAAACCATGAGGTGCGAGTTCAGGTTTAGATGATTATTTATGATCATATTGGTTTATGAGGTGGCATGTTTCTTTCCTCTGCTTTGCTTTTCCAGTTTATTGTGGTGAGGTGTGCTTGGTCTGAACTCAGAAGACCCAGTAAACATTAAGAAAAGCTGTCATCTTTCTGGGGAGATAGTCTTAAAATAACCAGTGTGTACAGAGGCAGCGCCACCATGAGACAATGCTCGGGTCAAAGATGAGCCAGTCTCCTCTTCCTTTTTCACTTGTGAAGTAAACATTTCACTCTGAGACACACCCCCATGTACTCACTCACACCCAAAATATATATGGCTAGGTGATACAGGCCTGTAATTTGCATAGTTGACAAGTGGCAAAAATGTTGTTGGAGAGGCCTTAATGCTCACAATGTTTTATGTTCTTTAAACATTTCCATGGCATATAATGGCTTTTATACCACATAACAATACATTTATAGGTCAAAATGATTTCATCGTAGCTTCTTTGAGAGACATTTATTTAACAAGATTTAAACAATATTTCTTCTTTCGATCAACTGTAATGTATGCACAACTACCACAATGGAAGTTGCTAACATAAAATCCAGACTAAGAGTCTACAGTCAAGCTAGCAGCTCTGGAAGGCTGTGCTTTGAGCTAAATGCTACTGTCAACATGCTCACAGTGACAATGCTAACATGCTGATGTTAACGAGGTATATAGTGTAACGTGTTCACCGTCTTAGTTTAGCGTGTTAGCATGCTAACATGTGCTAATCAGCACTAAAGTACACAGTACAGCTGAGGCTGATGGGAATGCCATTAGTTTTCCAGGAATTTGGTCATAAACCAAAGTATTGGACAAATTACATTTTTTGAAATATTTTTGGAAAAGTCAAGAGGTCAAAAACGTTATTACCATTAGACATGCACATCTGTACCAGATTTATTTCCATGTTGAGACATTTCCCTCAAAATCACAAATGTCAACATCATGGTGATGCTAGAGGAAAAAGTCACGGGATCACTGTTGTCATTAGGATTCATCCTCTGGCAACCATGAATCCAACCAATAGTTCTACTTTCCCAATTCTTAACACGTTGTCTGTTATTCACAGCTGATACAAATCATAGTCCCAGAAGATCATTATACCCGGATCATTATACTTCTAACCACTGAGAAGCAATGTTTGATTATTTGGGTGATGAAGTGTCACCGCACTGATAAGGCCTATTTCCTGTCACATCATGCAGCATTGCCCAGAGGAAGGCAAATGTCATAATGGAATAATAGATTATCTGACATATGTACTCCACTCCCTCTGTATGCTAGTGGGGAAACAATATGAGGTGACAACATAACATAGCCTCTAAAATCTTGTGTCATAGCATAGATGAAAGAATACTCATGAAAGTGTTAATATAGAAAATCTGGAAAACCCATGCCTTATTTATTATACAGTTGTAATTCACTCCTGAATCAGTCAAAATGCATTTCCTTCAGCAACTTCTTCTTTCTTTTTAAAAATCACATTGATATATGACATATAAAATCATTTGAAAATGAGCTGCAGAGTTTCTAGTCTTGTTTCAAGGACTAAATGACATTTTAGTTTGGCGTAACCTTAATCTGTCCACATACTCCTGGTGCTCTGAGGTGTTCAAAAACAGTGATACTGTTGTCTTATCTACTTTTCTGATGGAAATACCTTCTGACTTGTGGCTAAATCTGGGTATCATTGGTCTTATTTTGTGGGTGAATGAAACATCTGTCCTGGTTGAAACCCATTTGCAAGCCACGGTAACATTACTGGTCTCACCCAGCTTTCTTTACTTTAAAGTCCACACTGTCTGTCTTGGTGCTCCTAGCAGCTCGATTTAGCACAGAGAATTATATTAGATCCGATGTAAGATAAATGTTTCAGTTAGCCAACTGAATCCAAAGCATCCAAACTATTTCACTGTCCAAATTATTTTGAAGGCCCTTGCAGTTCTTTTTTGGCAGAAGTGAGCCTGGTGTTCCTAACACTGAGCTGAACTCCTGATGTGGCTGTTCAAAAAAGATGATGAATTTATAAATATGCAATCAGTTCAGTCACTTTCTGTTTTTCTTTTTCACAGGATGGTTTACGCAGATTGTCAGGAAATGAATACATCTTTTCCACAAAACGTAAGTTTACATAAAATATACAAGAGGGATGATATGAAGTACTATATGTTACGTTTTATAGTTATATTTGTTTCTTTCTTCTGTGATTCATCCAGGGGTAGTGAACCCCTTTTTTAAACTTCTCCTCTTGATCTGAATCCTTCCTATCTTGTCTCGTCCTTTGCTTACAGAGCCCCACCACATCCCCAGTCACCTGATAACTCCTCTGTCATTAAATGACATCCCCCCTCGTATTGCCCAGACCATGGAGAACGAGGACTCTTGGGACTTTGACATCATCAACTTGGAGGCTGCAACCATGAAACGGTGGGGTAGCAACACAGTTATGGGCTACTAGAGGGATTGCATCTGTGGAGGGAGAGCTTGGGATGAGAGTTTTTTGTTAAAAAACTATGCTATATCCTCCTGCAGACCTTTGACCTACTTGGGCCTGAAGATCTTTTCCCGCTTTGGGGTCTGCGAGTTCCTGAACTGCCCTGAGGCCACATTGCGCTCCTGGCTACAAGTGATTGAAGCTAACTACCACTCGAGTAACTCCTACCACAACTCATCGCATGCAGCTGATGTGCTGCACGCAACAGCATATTTTCTCTGCAAGGAGAGGGTCAAGGTAAATTAACTAATATTAGTAATTGTTAATAAGGCATACTATTATAATTTTTTATACATGACAAACTTGCAAAACATACCATGAGTTTTGCTTTCAGAATGTTGAAATAAGCTGTTAGCTGTTATGTATATATACATAATGAAATGTATGAATACAGTGGCAGTGAATGCTCTGTTGTAACAGTTTTTATAGTGTGATCGGTATGCTGGACAAATTATATGTTGAAAGTACACAGCTCTCTGCTCAGTCTTGAGTGTCACTGTGTCCCACCTGAGCCTATGTCATCCAAGAGAGTCGTGGTTTTGCCCAAGTGTGTCAGTGGCTCAGTAACTGCTTTATGGCATGCACTGGCTAAGCCGATTACCAAACTGTCTATTTCTGATCTCGGTGGAGTGATCTTTCATTGGCTTAGCCAGTGAACTGTGAAGTTACATCACCCAAGGTTAATGAATCCCTGGAACTCTACTGACAGGTTAGCAGGTCTCTTATGTTGCAAATTAATTTTTAAATGGGGGATTATTTTGATGCTCTGTTTACTGTTTCTTTTTGTACTGTTTATAGTCCTGTGACATTTATGAGGAAAAACTTGAGTGCTATGTTCTCAATTTTATTGTTAACTAGTTCTGTTAACATTTAAGTCCTAAGTCTAAGTATTTTCCTCAAAAGTAGGTTCAAAATTATATATTTTGTTTAAATCTACAATGTCTACACACATTCAACAAAATTAAGGATTATCTGTATTTGCTTGATCTAGCACTTCATTCTAACTGTATATGGCTTACATTTATTAGAAATATACACATCAGTCAGTTGCTTGTGTTTGGTATCTTGAGAAAGAATTTGATTTCTAATTGAAGGTGTCAATGTTATTTTCCTATTAATAAATCACGTGTGTCTTTTCACAATATAGAGCTACTTTTGGTTCAGCCTTCAGGCTAAACTAGATGCACATCACAGCTGTGTTGATAGTGGGATGTGATGTCTAGTGAATGTAGTAGAAGGTTATACTGTGCCGTCTTAGTCTAGTTTCTCATTCAGATCTGCCAAACTTCACCCTGGATAACAATGACACAATGCAATAATATAGCAGACTTTTCCTTGAATGCCCAGCAATCTGTCAAGTTTCATATTTTTTTGAAAATATGAAATGTTGTTCATATCGTTTGCCCTAACAGCAAAGTTTGGATCCCATCGACGAGGTGGCTGCCCTGATTGCAGCTACTGTGCATGATGTGGACCACCCAGGCCGCACCAATAGCTTCCTGTGCAATGCAGGAAGCGAGCTGGCCATCCTCTACAATGACACAGCTGTGCTAGAGAGCCACCACGCAGCACTGGCCTTCCAGATCACCACAAGAGATGATAAGTGCAACATCTTCAAAAACATTGAAAGGTAGGAAAATCATTACACAAGAAACAGGTCACCTCAATGTTTTAATCATCTGTTCATGCCTTCACAGCTCAATTGAAGATCACAGGATCACCAAACACAAAACATAGTCCATGTAGTTTGCTGCAATTTATTCCAAATTAGATGAATTTGTTGGCATTAGTGCTCGTGCAATTTAAGCGATTGCACTAGGAACCCAGTTGTGTGAAAATAAATTGCAAACTCTGCTTTATTAGATAAACACATATTCAGTAATGTACAGGATATCTCTCTCTCTCTCTCTCTCTGTGTGTGTGTGTGTGTGTGTGTGTGTGTGTGTGTGTGTGTGTGTGTGTGTGGACACACAGCAGCGGGGTAATAATGTGATTTGAGTCCCAGAGCAGAATAGCTCACATGTGCTGGTCCCCTTGGAGAGAGAAAGTGAACAAAGCATCCATTCTTTGCCACTGTCACTGCTGTCAAAAGGGGAAGACCGTTCACACGGTTTTCATGCCATTTACCACACTATCATCTCGCTCTTTCTTTTTTTCTCCCTGCCTTCCCCTCCTTCACCCATCTGATTTCTGTCCATCTCTCTCTGTCTTTATAGAAACGAATATCGAACACTACGACAGGCTATCGTTGATATGGTGCTCGCAACTGAGATGACCAAACACTTTGAGCATGTCAACAAATTTGTCAACAGCATCAACAAGCCACTGGCTGCTCTGGAGGAGAATGGGGTGAGATTAAAAATTAAATCCTGCTGCAGTGCTTTTAAATGTTTGTTATATTTCATATCTGTGTAGAAATAGTCATTCTAATTATAGCCTCTTTTTTTTTCAAAGTAGATCAGTGTTGTGTTTCAAAGCAGGACACGCAGGAGCATTCAGACACTAGAGAAACACAACTATTGTAATCTCATTCTGTCACACACCGTCCCAGAATCATTCTCAAAGACAGTATGCAAGCAACAATAGCTTAAGAGCTTGAGAGCTGATGGCCTGTTATTATTTGGGCACAAATATCTTTGTGGGGAGAGAATTTTACAACTTGGTACCATCTTTCTCGTCTGTGTGTGGAATGCTAAACATGGACATTTAAAAGCTGTCTTTCCCTTTAAAGGCAGGAATGATTTGATGCAACCCCCCTCCCCCCCCCCCCCCAGTTTAGTTTAGTTTAGTTAGTCAGTTTACCCAGATTGAAAATGTGTTTGATTAAAAACAACTCACAAATAAACTGTTTATTATTCATGTAATCTTTAGGCTTGAAGTTCTAAAACAAACAGACCTCACTCATCTTGACTTGGCAAAATAGACAGTTTGTATGTCTGCTTAACATAAGTGTCAGTGAATTCAATCTAGAAACATACAGTAGGCTGCAAATCATGTGACTGCACGAACCATGCAGTAGTCTTTTGCATGCATGTGTTGCAAGAGCTCAAAATGAATACTGACTCTCCTTCTCTATAAAGAAAACTAAAACCTTTATCAGCTGCTAGTGTTTTATCTACAGACAGTCAGTTATTTTTAAAGTTGTTCAGCTGATGTGCGTGTACTATAAAGAGCTGTCTATTGCCACTAATAAGTAGAACTTCAGTTGTCTTTGTGCTAATGGTCTGCTTGGTTTTTTTTGTTTTTTTTTAGGGAAACAGTGATGAGGAATCTGTCACAAGCATTCTGACATCCCCTGAGAATCGCATCCTTGTCAAGCGGATGCTGATTAAGTGTGCAGACATCTCCAATCCATGCAGGCCACAGGAGCTCTGTATAGAATGGGCTGGACGCATCTCAGAGGAGTATTTTGCACAGGTAATTAGAAAAGAAAAACATGGTGTTGATGGTGGGATTATTTATTTTTTTGTAATTTCTGTATTCATTGTGCTTGATGATCACTTGTGCTGTCATCTCTGGTACAGACGGACGAGGAGAAGAGACAAGGTCTACCTGTGGTTATGCCTGTGTTTGACAGAAACACGTGTAGCATCCCAAAGTCCCAGATTTCCTTCATAGACTACTTCATTACGGATATGTTTGATGCATGGGATGGTAAGACTACACAGTATAATGCAAACACTAGAGATGCATGCTATAAATCTGCATACTTATATTTGTTACTTAATCAAATTTTTTGACGGGGAATCTTATGGAGATCAAGATTCCTTAAGAAAGACCTGTGTACAGCTTACAGAATATAGACATTTGTTACCATACATAAAAATGTATCCAATGACCCACAGATTTATAATTTGGGAAAAATAGAATGTCGGTATCGGATTGGTACTGGGTATTGGCAGATATCCTGAGCTGAGATAATTGGTACTGAGTTGAGATATAAGAATTAAAGTTGTTAAAAGTTGTATTAGTGCATACAAAAATGTATTAACAAGATTGTGGTGTTGATTTAAAAAACACATCACACTGTCATTAAAACAAACAGTCAAATGTGGAATTGAGCTTCATCTTCTTTTGTTGTCTCTCCAGCTTTCGCAGACCTCCCCAATCTTATGCAGCACTTGGACAACAACTTCAAGTACTGGAAAGGCCTGGATGAGAGGAAGCTGCACACCCTGCGACCGCCTCCAGAGTAGGGCTGCAGTGTCCAGCCCTGGGTCTCTGCAGTCTGGGGCAGCCCTCCTCTCCTGTGCTGGGGGCGTCTCTCTCCCTGTCAGCCAAAGGGCCTCCTCGCCTTTACTCTCCTGCTTCTGTAGCACGTCGAGCGTCCACATGTCCGTCCATACGGAAAACACAGAAGGACTCTTCCTGTCAGGCCACTTGCAGCAGTGACACTGCTGGCTTTACAACCCTGTCAGATGAGAACTGTGATAAACAGACACAGACACAAAGCTTCCTTATGAACTTCTTGTGCCTCTCAGGCATTTGCTGTGTAGCTGGTCAAGTGACATGACTGAGAGAGGGTCCTTACAGGCCTCCTGGCAAAGCATCCGTCCTCTATGTACCATATGGGCTCTGCTGTCGGCCTGTGAAGTTTCTGTTTGAGTAAAAACTGTTTATTTACTGATGGAGCGAGCAACACTGGAGGAGCGGATGGAAGTCTGGTCTGGATATGAAAGTCCAATCATAGTCAGGCCATACAATCAACTTTGACCTCCATCCCTGTGCTGGCAGCAATGCAGGACTGCCCCTTCCATCCCTGGAGGCCACACCATGAAAGAACACTCCACTGCTTTTTTTGTTTGTTTTGTTTTTGGCAATATATTCATGTGTCCTTCAGAAACACATCCAAGTTGACACAGAGCTGTCATAACAAACATGTGGGAGGGGATGCTTTCTTTTTGGGTCAGGGAGTGGGTCTTTACTTTAGGTCATTGCTGAGAGACAAACACCTCAACATCATGATCATAGGTAACTAATTATAGATGATTTGGTATGTACATTTTTCTTAGATGTTCCATATTTTCTATATCAAAAAATTCATAAATTAATTACCTGATAAATAAGAACAAAATTAATATCAAAAAGAGAGAGAAAAGCCAAAGCTGATGAAGACAAATACTACTATAACTCTCAAAAAATTCACAATTATTATTCATATGAAGCATTACCTTATTAAACATTTTTATTTTCTTATCAAAAGTACAGTACCAGTTTGAATGAACACTTTTGTATTGCACTGTAAACAATATTAGAAATGTCTACGTCTCAGTGATTTGTCCAGGGATGGGATGTTGCATTGTAGATTAAGCTGTTATTGTTGATCATCAGGAGTTTGTGTGCATGCGTGTGTGGGTGTGGGTGTGTTTGGGTTGTAGGTGTGGGTGCGTGGGTGTATTCATTGTTGCAACAATCCCTTACTCTTGGTTTAATGCTGTAAACCGCTTGACATTTGACAACAGCAGAAATATGTGAAAACATTTAGGACTTGAAAATTTTTTCTCCCAGAACTTTTTGTATCTGGTTTATCCTACTGAAGAGACTGCCTTATTTTATACAATATTTATACAGTACATCCCACTGTGCAACTGCAACGGACATCTGGAGTTTTTATTATAACATAGTCAGAAGGTTATGTTCAAGTAAATCTCAATATTTTTATAGACAATGAATTTTACACTGGATTTGCAGCAAATGAGATCAACCATTATAGCTATCTGAATACCTGTGAATTGGATGGTCACACACGGAGCACGTATACAGAGAACTAAATGGTTAAGAACGATGTGGATCGCAGATTTGTCTATCACTGTCTTTAAGCAGTCTCCTAGAGGCCAGCTTGCATTGATTTTTGATCAAACATCATTCTATTTTGGCCACTTGTCCAACATCCTTATGCACAGACCCAGGGAACAGCTTTTTGTTTGAGGCTGGTTTCAGATTAGGATACTAATATATGTTAAAGATTGTTGCTTATTAAGAATATTTCCTCTTTAAACAGTATATAAATGCCCTAACAGCTAAGCAAATGATGGTTAATAAGATGTATTGACCACGGTTATCTTTGTTTCTCTTTTATGACAGAACTGTACACTCAATCAGGGGATTTGTTTGTTCCTTCTGATTCACATCTTGGTCTGAAGGCACGGGAAAAATTAGAAACTATTCAATGAAAAATAAAATAATGTCAATTGTAAGTTTGCCTTCTAATTCCTGCAATGATTCAATGTCTGTCCTCTTCCTCGTGTAATCTGTTGCTGTCTTTTTTGCAATATTAGCCTACAATATGCCTTACAAATGTATTTCATATTTGCACTGTGAGTCTGACTAGCTATCAAACTACCTCTTTAGGTTACTTGTTTTACTTTGAACAAGATTTGGCAAAAGATACATTTCAAACTACATAGTGATTGGCTGAGACTAAGGCTTGTATCTACCATAAAAAGGTGAGCAGTCTTTCTCATGACCTCCGGGTCAATCCTTATTTATCATTTTAAAAATAAAAACAATTTCTTTTGAAAGAACACAGTAAGGCATAACAGATCTTTTCAAAAGACCGTAACATAAATGTGTAGTATTTTCAGTTTTTTGATCTTCCACATATGGTTGAAGCGAGACTATGTAATTTTGGCTGAACAGTGGCAACCGTGGCCCAACGATTCATCATTTAGTTAAAATGCTAAAGTAATGTAACAGTAGCACAACTGGAAAATAATTTCAAAGTCAGCAAAGTGAAGTGTGTTATAAAATAATATTTACCTGAAGTTTGCTAACATTAGCTAGTCACCATAATCTACTGGGTATACCAGACTAAGAAATGCTGTAGCAGAAAAAGCTTGTATTGATCAAGCATGTGTTTTATTGCTTATGAATTCCACTTTTCATTTGTAAGAGGAAGAATGTTATTTATTCTTTCCAAAGTTACATGTTCCTGCTTAAAGTTTTGTTTAGGATTAGGCATACAAACAATTTGGTGTTAGGGAAAGACCATGGTTTGGTTTATTTAGTTGTGGTTAGGAAATGATTGTCCTAATGGTTTAAAGAAGACTGTTGGCTGTTGGTAGGAAATGGGAAAATAAACGATGGTCTCCCATGTCTAAATGACTTTGTTGACCCATCTATCCACCGTGACCTCCTCCCTTCAAGGTTTTGCGTTAAAGACGACACCATTCAACTACATTCAGTTTCCACCCTTGTTCCTGGCAAAGAGTCAACAATTCACAGTG
Organism: Nannoperca obscura; assembly: GCA_036024295.1. Classification (NCBI taxonomy): domain Eukaryota; kingdom Metazoa; phylum Chordata; class Actinopteri; order Centrarchiformes; family Percichthyidae; genus Nannoperca; species Nannoperca obscura. The sequence continues at coordinate 80,829 of JAVQJL010073902.1, read as the reverse complement.
CTGCTAGAGATCCTTGTTAGCTAAACATAAACATGAATCGTCTTAAGCATCTGGACAGACAACACAGTTTTATTATGTGGACAGACTCTTTTCTTCTTTATTACATTTCTTTTTTTCCCCCCTAATTAACAGATTGATACAAATTGTTAATTTGTAGTCTGAATAATGTAGAACTTGTACTGTTTGTTCACTGATGATTATGCACACAAAGCTGCATCTTAGTGTAACGTTATACTAAACACAGTGATGAAACATGCTAGAATAATAATTTTTCTATTTCTCAACACAGCTCATTTTGGCCCCATGGTCAGAGCCCCTATTTTCTAATATTTCCTAATGTCAGACACTGGATGCCTGCCTTGATAAAGGGTGGCGGACTGGGAAGAAACAGGGACATTGATGGAAACAAGTCCAGGACATTGTTGTACTATCCATGACAAATTCTAAATGTTGAATTTGTCTGACAAGCAGTCTTCAAATGAATGGGTGACAGAGCAAATATGAGTAGGTAGAAGTGTAATGTGACTGTTCCTTTAATGGGGGCCCAGCTGCCCTTTATTGCTCCAGGGCCCCCTTCTGGTTAATCAGGCCATGGTAAAAAACTAATGAAAAGGAAACGTTTTTGTGTTTTTAGATTTGAAATCACTTGTCAGGAGACTGGGTCAAGTTCAAACTATTAATGTTATCTAAACTCGTTGTCCTTTCTTTTCTAACGATGTACAATAGTGCATACAATTGATAGTGTTATATACATGGACGTACAGGCATGTACTGTGCACTTAACATGAAAACACCGCAACTTCCGCTATGTCACACGTTGCGACAAGTCGTCAGAAAAAATCGCCGGCGCCAGAGAGAGCAGACAGATGGCTACCGTGGTTCAGCTTTATTAGAAACTCTTTTAATTTTACTGCAGATTTTGTGGTGCTATGTCTTCGGGAATGACTGGGGGGCAAACACCGTAGGTTTATGTTTAGTTTGTTTGTTTGTTGTAAATATATTTGGTAGCTTGAGTAACATTACACGAGCTAACACAACACTGCATATTTGCGCCGAACAGCAAGCTAGCCAGTTAAGCTAAGGCTAGCTACGGCGTTTGAACGTGAGCTAACCACAGAGCTTAGCATTACCAGCAGCTAGCATACCTGTTCGTGGCCTGCTAATACAAGTTAGCTCGCGGGGTATAATTTGTGCGCCTAAAAGCCATCACAAATTAACTGGCCTAAGAGCATGTTATCGGTATACTAGAACACAATATTCCTTCAAGTGTTATATATATATATATATATATATATATATATTATATATATATTATATATATAATTTTATATACGCCCACAAACAGGACCATAACTTGCTAAGTTAGCTTACTCCGTCGTAGCTTCAGTGCCAGCTAACGCTAGCTAACTTTTGCCGATGTTAGCTTAGCTGACAATAAACTGTTATTTTAAACTAATCACGGCACAAAATACAAACGGTGTTGTTTGCAGAGTGCTCAAATACGTCTCCCAGCCCCGCCTTAATTTTCCACAAAACAGTTAACGAACCTTACCGGTTTGTGATTTGATGACTCAATTATCTAGGTTTATATTTATTACTATTTGAAGTATTCAGTGAAACACACAGATGTTGCCATTTTAATCTTGATTGAGATGTTTCGCATCTAAGATTCAACACATCAACTCAATTTTCCATTGACTTCTTATGTACGTTTATTTTCTTGTCAAAATGGTGTAGCAAAAGTGACGTTATGCTTATTTAATATTTTGGTTTTCTTTTATTTCCAGGTGCCTAACCAGCCGATGGGATCAGCCAGCTCAACCTAAGCAGAGGAGTAGTGAAAATGCAGCCCACCCTGTCTCTATATCAGGAGTCGTCAGCACTGCTGGTTCAAACCTCACAGTTTCTCAGCCACAACAAACAGGAGAAAAGCCAGCGCCCCAAGGAGGAGTTGAAATGGCTGCAGCCATGGCTGCTAAAATAAATGCCATGTTAATGGCAAAAGGAAAGCTGTTGACTCCTCCACCGTTACTTGCAAAGGTGCATATCAGAAATCCGAAGCAAATAACTGTATAATAGGACTTGTTTGTGCAATTATTAGGGGTCTTACAGTTGTTCTTGTCATTTCACATTTTTTTAGACCCCTCCGAGTGTGCCTGTGTCAGCCACTACAGAAGAGATGGTCGTCACAGAGGTCGACATTAATGATGTACCGCTAAATAGCAGGGACCTTCTTACTAAAGGCAAGACACAGGAGGAGGTAAGTTGAAAGTGGCCATGGCAGTGTTACATTTGTTTATATAAACATATTCTCTAAACATCCCCGTTTTTGTTTTAATCCAATTTTCTATTACCTCTTTCAGATCCGACAGTTTAGTGGAGCAGTCGTCTCAACTAAAGGTCATTACATGATTGAAGCTGACAAGGGAAAAGCAGGGTATGTACCAGACTAGATATGTGCCAATAAATGTTTATATAAATATAAATGTGTAACTTACACATTAAAATAACCGCTATTTGGCTATGAATATTCGTTCACGTCTATCCTGGGTATTGGCATGGGACATCTTTAATTAAAGCAGATGTTCTTGCAAAAGTAATATTCCATATTTAAAAGCTTCACATAATTCCTATACAAATGGCTAACCTGCTGCCAGATGGAAAACTAGGGGAAAAAATATTCTTGACATTTCTGATTTGCTTTCTTTTTAGACAAAGACCTTTGTATTTGCATGTCCAAGGAAAGAACCAAGATCAGGTCAACAGTAAGTAGCACCTTTTTCGCCCTCATCTGCTCAATATGCAGAGTCTAGCATTGTTTTCATCTCATGTAATTCACAAATGTCTTAAGCTTTCCGGTACCTGTTCTGTGTGGATTTGACTGATGTCCCAACATTTTCAACTTTTCTGCAACTTCAGAGGCTGTGATTAGAATAAAGGAGATCATCTCTGAGAACGTGTTGAGGGCCTCAGCAGCATCAGGCGGACAACAGGTGCCTGTAATGCCTCCGCTCACGCTCTACCCTCAGCCTCCTCGCCCCGTCATTCCCACACCTGTGCCGCGGATGCCCAACACCAACTCGGTGCCAGGCCATCGGCCTGCAGCTCCTTATTCAGGGGTAGGCAGACATGACGTCTATGTTGAGGTTCAGTCTCCAGGGGTTTTATTTAATAAAATGTTACCATGTCATAAATATTTCTGCACTGAGCCTTGTAGGAGGGATTTACCTGTGGTTGGGATTATATTGTATATTCATTATGCAGCTCAGGTCTTGTGTGTTGAATATTCATTGCCTGTGGCTTCTCATTGTGTCAGTCAGGATTTTACAAATGGAGGTAAAGAAAGTGAGGCAAATGAAGACCATATTGCCTTCACTGATACCCACCTCCCAAATTAAGTAGCAGAGAGAACGTCCCTGGTCTACAGGGAAAAGCCTTGGATTTCTGCATCTGCTCACAAAGCTGTTTCACCTCAAGTCCAACTTATTTTGGATGTCAATAAACAACCTCAATGTGCAGGGCATAATAATAAATGACATTTTCCTTCATCCTCAGAGTTTTGTGCACACAAAGATTTTTGTGGGTCTGGACCAGGCGTTGCCCTCGTTCAACGTGAATGAAAAGGTCGAGGGTCCAGGAGGTTCGTACCTGAGTCACATCCAGACAGAGACGGGGGCTCGAGTCTTTCTCAGGGGAAAAACCTCTGGCTACATTGAACAAGCATCAAAACGGGAGTCTTTTGAGCCTCTTTATGTTTACATCAGGTATGTTCATTCCAAATGCTCACATTTGGCAAACTTTTCACGTTCTCGATTAGGATTCTTATTCAACTTTCCTGTGTGGGTGTGCTGGTAACATTACAAGGTTAACAATTCGAGCCAACAGACAGTAGGTAGACAGTAGACAGAAAAGTAGGCAGTTGAATATATATTTGACACATTTCTGACAACTTAAGTGTTTTTCCCTAAATCAAAATAGGACATTCCTTGACATGCGTGGTGTAAAGAATTTATTTGATTTAAGTCAACCTAAATTAAAATCCATGTTGTATGTTTTCAGTCTTAGTTCATTTGTGACTGAAACAGACACCCAACATACTGTTTGCATATAAAAACAAATTTTTTGCTCTCTGTTAGTTCTGTCCCGACTGTTTCATCATATTTAACAATGACCCTTTGTGTTTTACAGCCACCCAAATTCAACTGGATTGGAGGCAGCGAAGAAACTTACTGAGAGTCTGCTGGAAACTGTAGGTTCACGATGTTATCACTACAAGTAGAGTTTAACGGAATGAAATGACTAATGGGAGGTTTAAGAAGGTGATACTATTAAAGCATATAGTTTTCACTGATACCCACCTCCTAAAGTAAAAGTGGTAGTGTGAACCACCTGATCTCCAGAGATAGGTTTTTCGTGCTCTGCACCTACCCACAATGCAGCTCAAAAATGAATCAACACAGCCTTTGTGGATTGTTATCCAGCTCTTTACATAGTGTGTTCTTTCTCCCACTCTCCAGGTGAGAGCTGAACATGCCCATATGGTGACGGTGTACACAGCAACGGGCTCAACACAACGTGAGTATTCTTTTACACCTTGTAACTAATTCCTTTAACAGAGTGACCAAATATCAGGTACTAGCTGACTGCATTCTTCTTGTGGTACTTAATCCTCCCTTGACGTCTTTAGTGGCCCAACAATAGGTTGAAATAGTAGGTCAGAGTTGTCAAAACACCGTTAATTGATTCTTGTGATATGCTATTAACTCCACGTTCTATACTTTCATTTCAGCATACGCAGCACATGGATTTCCACCTAATAGCAATTACTCTAACCAGGGGTCCTGGTATAACTACCCAGCAAATGGGTATGCTGGCGGCTATTCAGCGTACCCAGGAGCCGGTGGTTATTGGAGTAATGCAAATGGTCCCCCAAGTCATTCTAACATGTCGACAAACCCTCCATCTTCTCAGGCAATGGTTCAGTATCCGGTGTGTCCTAGGAAATCGCATCCCTATCTCGTCCAGGTACATTACTAAAGATTTGGCTGCCACTCTTTGGCGATTTCAGCCTTCACTCAGGTATTAATTAGGTTGTCGATTTGATTTAGACTGTAAAATGCTAAAAATTGTTTTTAAAATGCTTTTCACAAGTACCATATTCTGAGGTTTTATCTTGATCTGATCAGCCACCAAAAAAAACATAATACTTATTTTATGAAATGAAGCAAGAAAATCAGGTAAAATGATTAAAAAAACCTACAAAGGTTTTAGTCATTATTTGGATTGGCCAGTTACTAATTTCAACACTAGTTTAAATCTGCACACACACCACAAGCTTCATAAAACTTCATGTTAAAAGGTTTTGAGGGCATTTTTTTATGTAAGAATACATATTTAATGTTGTCAGGGCACGTGAAACCTGTCGAGGAGTTTGTTTTGTAAAATCCTGCTGCAGCATCAGTGTGTATGTGTTGGTTTTGCTCTACTTAAGGATCCTGACAGCAGGGAGACAGTGGAGCCCGAGGGATCTTTAAACACCCGGGAAGACTCGGGAAGTCCCAAACGTCATTTCCAGGAGGGTGCTAAGGAAGAACAGGTTAGCTGAAGAGTGACACCTGCACATATCACTGAAAGACCATTCTGGTCATGTCTTTCACTCACTGATTGACTCAGTTTATCTGATGTTTCAATCATAACTGCTCAATCACAAACATTGTAGAATTACACACAATTGTATTTCATGTGTCCAAGTGTCAAAGTCAGTTCAGTTGCGTCACTGTTAGTCTGAAAATAGATATATTGCTGACCGTCTGGAAATTCCCAACATCAACAATCAACCATGAACCTTCTGGCTCCGTCACATTCATATCATATATTTATTTACAAAATGTAAAAGTTGCCTTGCTATTAAGTGTAGCCTTTGCTGACATACTGCATGCGATGCAAGTTTAAACAAAAATTATTTAACCCTTGTGCTACTTTGTGGAGGACACACTGGGTCAAGACAATGGGCCACTGGGTCAATATGACCCGGCAAGGTAGCACAAGGGTTAAAGCAATAAATAATTGATTCTAGAATTGACAACCTTCAATACAAGTAATGTTAGCTTATTTTGAGCCCTAAGCATTTGAAAAGGATGTCACGTGCTAACAAATGTTTTTCTCATGAATTAAACCCTTTCATGCTAAAGTTCTAAATTGTTAATGTTTTGTACTTTTCTGTTTAGCCTATAATCAGCTCTCCGGGTCCTGCTCATCAGGGGTCTGAACTTCCTGCCTCCAGTGTTAAACAGGAGAAAGTAGTAGAAAGGTCTGTTAATGGATCTCATTTCTCTTGTAAGTTACTGTTCATGAATCTTGTGTGGCGTAGATATTGATGTTTTTCTCTCTTCAGGATTTTGATGCCTCCACCTCCACCCCTCTTTGTTGCTCCTGCACCCGTTGCACGCAAAAGGCAGAGAGACGTGGTGACAGAAGATCCAACGAGTCTGCCCGTCAGCGCCCCATCACTGGGTATGCATTTCTTTACTTCCTAATATTTCTTCTGTGGCGTTGTCTGCTGCATGAGATGGCATCTCCCCCCGTGGAGGAATGGGGGAGGAGTGGAGACCTGTGTGAATCTCTCCACTGGTGGAACCCACTAACACACTGTTCTTGTATATGTTTTTTGTCTTTCCCTTGTTTTCTCTTTCAACATGTGTCCCTGGACCTGCCTGTTATGGATGTGTGCTCTGCTGCCGTTTCATTTGATATCTTCCCCCCACGGCTGTGGATCAAACGAACTCAAAAACCACCGCTAACATGGGGCTCCTCAATGGGTTTCCTTTTTGTTTTGTTCTCTCTTTGTCCCCCACCTCCTTTCTACTTTTCTCTGTCTCTCTATTTTTATTGTGCCCTTACAGGTTTTCAAGACGAGGTCTACGAGAAGCGGTCTAAAGTGGACGAAGATGCATCCGGGCTAGTGCCCTACGGAGGAGATTCCTCCGACGAAGAGGAGGAGAGGACACGCAGCAGTAAGACCGATAACTCATAACCCCTGCCCCCACCCCACTGCCCAGGACACCCACAGACACAAAGTCTACATTCAGTATATCAGTTTTTAAACTCAAACCCCATAAAAGGAAAAATCCACCCTCACATTTTCATACACTGTTTTAGGACTACACCAGTGTTTTGTTTTACCCCATTTACTCCAAATAACTATTTGTTATCGCAGACCATGTCCCAAACAAAATGGTAAATACTTTTGTTTCCTTCCACACAGCAGACATTCATCTCCATATCACACTTTTTAAAATACATTCTGGTACCAAGCTTCAAACACTGTCAGGCTGACAATCTTCATATAGCATTAATGCAGTGTACAGATGGGGGGTGTCACTGGTACGGTCTTTGAATTATCACCAGTTTTGGTTGTTTGGTGCTTTCCTGAAAGGTTTTTGTCCTCGTACAATTGGCTCTGTGTTGCTTCTGTTTCAGTTCGTTTTTTCATGCATCTCCCAGAATGTCTTTTACCCCTCACACAATGGGTGTGAACTTGTTGGGTTTTAGGGCATATTTAAATGTATGCCCACTTACATAGCAACTGCAAATATATAGCCTGCCAACATGTTCATTGTGCATGTTTGTAGCCACACGACTTCAAATGCAACACCTCTTGCAGCTACATGTCTTTAGGGAATTTTGAGGATATGGTTTTAGAAAATACGAATGTTTTATAGTCTGTCCCCCTTGTTGTCTTTTTATTTTATTTTATTTTTTAACTCTAAGGGTCTGACTCTAAACCAGTCCCCCAATGGGGATCATTTTCTGTTAATATTTACCACTATTCAACAAAATAGCCAATTTTAACAGTGTGAAAGTATTTGAGGTGGATTTTTCCTTTTGACATGTGAATACAATTGTATAATTTTGGATGGATTCTTTTTCTTAAACTTCATTTTTCAAAGCATCTTTTGTTAATCAATCAAGCCCCTTATTTCCTTTTTTATTGAAGACTTGGTCTGCTGCAGTTGCTGATGGTATAAATACATATTGTAAAATTCAGTGAAACTTTTTCTTATCTTGGAAAATGGTGTATGCCTGTTCCCATGGAATACTATAATAAAAACAACTGAAACCCCTAATTGTCTTTAGATCCCAGCAGATGGGTTTTGTTTTGTGAATTTGGCTGCTTATACTGTTAACATTTTCTAGGGATCTCGCCCAGAACTTTAGTAAGTATTAAAAACAGTTATTTCACTTTCTACCAGCCCTGGGTTTTATTTCATATTAATAATAGATATGGTTGCTGGTGTCAAATGAATGTGTAGGCAGGGGCTTCTATGGCGTTATACACAGTAAGAGCTCCTGGGTTGTCCAATCCAAAGCAGGGCTGAACATAATTTTGGAAGTGACAGTGGAAGGTGTGTAGGTGTTGTTCCAGATCCACATTAAAGAAGGACAGAGTCCCCCCCTCGTAGTCCAGGGCCACTCCTATCCGCACTGGGTTCACTGTAATCCTTAGATCAGGACTCCAACCGCTGTGCAGAAACTCATATTTATGCCTACAGGCAGAGAAGAGAAAAAAAAGGGGCAACATTATGATTGTGGATAGCAAAGAAGTTCTTAAAGCTTTCTCTTTCAGCCATTAGGTAAAGCAGATACTGAATCATGAGCCAACAGCAGGATTTCAAATGGCTGCGGATTAAAGAAAATGACAAATGCGATTGTTAAATTGCACGTGGGCAGAATCGCTGAGAAGATGCCCACATTTGAAACCACAATCAGGGCTTGTGCGATATGCTGCTTTGATTTGCTAAATGTGACAATTCAACTGTCCTGCTTTGTTCTAGGAAGGGTTGCCATAGCAACACATATATAGTAACATTAAACTGAGGCTCTTCTACCTTCAGTGGTTTTAGTTCTGTATAGAGCGGATACACCATTTTTTTTTAATTTCTTTTTTTGCTTAGGAAAGGAAAATTTCTGGTGGCTAAAAATATAGTCTTGGCCCAGTTTCCATGAACTGCAATAGTAGTCCCTCAGAGGACCAGCATGCTAATTGTGCCATCTACTCGGGTCTGTGTTGTCCTGTGAAAATGAAAGTTTCTCGTCCCCAGCTTGCAAAACATAGGATTAGGTGTATTTTAAAAAGTGACTGAGCAGCAAACCAAGAGTTCTTTAACCCATGTCTTTTGTTCGGTGTCACACACTGCTTTATGTGTAACAATTACATGATTTAAAATCGTTTTTTCCTTTGAATGTTGGTTCTTCTCTTCTGATCCTATTAGGAACCCTTTCCCCTGACAGACTGAAGGTGACAAAAATACTTAAGTGACCAGAAAGCATTGTTACATCAAATAAGGATGTTTTATAAATTATTTGCACTGGCTATGCACAAACAAATAATTCCTTTTGTTTGACAAAAAGTAATTTACAGTGAAATGAAATGTACAGTGTTATAAAGTTGTTATAAAACCCCAATAACACAAATCCTAAGACTTATTTCGGAATATAAGTGCTGCATAAAAAGTACTGCCAACACCAATCGCAGTTAGAAAGCATACGGAGATCCACTGTGTTTAACTAGGCTTTACATCCAAGTTCCAATCAGAACATCAGGGTTAATAATATCCACAGTAATGGTATTTTAACAGATGGTGCGCTGTTACCTGGATGGGGTGAGGATGTGTCTCATACACCAGGAGGTATTGTTGGCTCCAAGGTAGGAGTTCCTCTCTGTGTCCTCATATGCAACTCCAATCCTAAACTCAGTCCCATCATCCACCTCAACTTCCCAGTAATGCCTGCCTCGCACTGGAATCAGATCCCCCAGGACAGCTACACATCTGTGAACATGAACACACAGTTATGTTACATATTTACACTTATTAGGGACACTTAAAGTTTGTATTAACCTTTGTCAGTGTGATTGTATACTTTACCTGGTAAAGGTGTTCTCATCTGAGGCCATAGCGCTAATTGGCAGCTCTTCATCTCCATAAAACATGGTGAAGCCATCTTCAGAGATGGACAGGCAAGGATGGGCACTATCCTCCAGGAGATAAAAGAATGTACCTGCACAGGTAGGCATGTTAGTCATCTCATGAATGAGCAAAAAGCAGTGAGAAGTTGTTGCTACTTTATGCTTCTACCCCACTTCAATTATTTAAACATCTATAATTACTTTTCAGATCAAATGTGATCAGTACATAAAGTGATGCATTCATGAACCCAACAATATGTGAAACTGTTAGAATTAGCTTCACCTTGACCACTTGCATGTTTATGCATTGGTTCCCAATCTGTGACGGGACCCACACGAGGGGTCATGACAAGAATCTGTGGTCAGCAGGTAGTTAATGTGTGGGAAATGATGGGGTCCCAAACACAAGGTTGGGAACCATGTTATTAATGCATCAGTATTAATGATCCAATAAAATAATGCTACAAAATAAAATGATACATTTTGTTGCAAATAATTCTATACATCTACTTGAGTAACATTTTGAATGAAGGACTTACTTTCAGGCACATTTTTTATAAATCTATATTGCTACTTAAATTATCTAAATACTTCTTCCACCATTGGTCAAAAGTACCCCAGACAGGCAGATCAATGATGCTTCTCACCTGTTGTGGAGACAGTAATAACATCACTCCTGTTGCTGGGCCCGCCAATGTTGACTGCTCGCACAGAGATGAGGTAACGCCGCCCTGTCTGCAGCTGGATCAGACACTGACAGGTGGGCACGGCTACTATAGACCTGGGGGATTAACCAATGAGACAGAAGGCTGATGTAACTTCATTTGTAAACATATGAAATGCACAGTGGTGACAACTTTTTGGATTAGCTTTTTTCCCCCATACCTCTGTGTAAAGCCTTGAAATATCTTGTCTCAACTTCTGAAACACTAGGCGGATAAATGGGTTGCTTTAACTAGTATCCTTGTCATATGTGGACCATAAGCCCAGTTCAGTTAATACAGTTTAAGCTCCTCCATGCAAAAATTCACAGACTATTAAATAATAAATGGTTTTACTGTTCTCGTTAGTGACCAGATGAAAAAATGAAAATGACCCCAAATGTGAGGACAGTATTTTAGCTGAGGCTAACAGTGCTGCAGGAGCTGAAGCTAAGAATAGATTTTCTAGGACAGAGTGTCTTGATTCAGCAGCTCTATAACCATGGGACCTCAAAAAATCCCAGGCAAGCACTAACACAGGCTTGTTTATGGATGTATTGAAGCAAAAGCCTTATTAAAAAGGACAGGTCAGTAATACCATGGGGTTCTGCATCTTTGAAGCTCTGCATTTCTGCTTTAACTGAACCATTTTAATTTTGGGTGTCAACAAATATATCAAGGCCTGTTTCTGTGTTGAATCTGTCAACTGTAGGTGTACGTTAATAACAGTTCTCACTCAGTAACACCGCTCTGTGTGCCATCAGTACCCATCTCACTGAGCTCCACAGTGTAAGAGTCTACAGGGTTGGTGTTTCCTGACTCCCAGCGGATCAGAGCGGCCTCTGGACAACTAGTACACTCCCTCTGCTTGATCACTGGAGGCGACGGCACTAGGGAGAGAGAAGAATCAACGTTTTAGACTTTATTCTCCCCGACATCAATCATGTGAGGCTGCCTGGAGTGATAACAAAAAGAAAAATACATCTGAAAATGTCATTTTCAGGAACATCCTGAGACAACTGCAAGAAGCTTAATGATGCCTCATGTAGTTGTAAAAGTGGGACAGTTATTACCAGTCATGTATAAGGCCTTCTCGCTCGCTGGGCTGATGCCTGTAGTGTTGGTAGCAGTCACCCACAGTTCATACTGAGCATTGGGCAGCAGATCTGTCACAGTGCAGTGGGTCTCCTTCACTTTTACCTTGCTTACTGAAAAGCGAGCAAAGATTTAATTGTGGCTGCTGCGCTGATCAAAACATGTCAGTGTCCGTCAGAGAAATCAGAAGGTTCCCACATCAATAGATACTGTCTCAACAGTAGATGGTGTCATCATGCAAAGTGAATCAGCAGTCAGTGTCTGTGTTGTACCATGTGGCGCACAGGTGCTGTCTGCTGGCGTGTCTTCCAGCACGGGTCTGTTGTAAAGCTCGTAGTACTCCACAGTGTCGTCGGAGAACAAGCTCCAGCACACACGCAGGGACGTCTGGGTGGCAGAGTTGGGCATCTGGGGGTTGATTACTGGGGCAGATGGAGCTGTTTTTATATTGGAGAAACATTTATAAATCATGTTTTTTTGTTATCAAGCTGTTCCCTTTAAAAGTGATACGTTACCACAGCTTGTTCTAGTTTCAGCTCACCACTGACACCTATGTGATTTTATTCATTATAATTCTTATCTGACTTTAAAATTGAATGAAATATTCCTTCCTAAACAAACAGTTGACCATAATCCTTTGCCTGTGTTCTCTAGGCCGAATCTGTCCTTAGTTGCTATTCTTTAATCATCATTAATAATCCTATAATTTTGTTACCTCCAGGCTGTTCAGTGAGATTCAACTGAGAGTTTCCATCATCCACCTGCTGGCTTTACTCCACCACTACCAGTCCTATCTCCTATCTTTAGGTGGGCCTATGCTTATTGAAGATTGCTTCAAGTTGACAGGGTCTAATCATCATGGTCTCTCTCCGCTGCCAAACTCAATAGAAATTGTTATACAGTACCAGTCAAAGGTTTGGACACACCATTCACTTGAATGGGAAACTGTACACACAAAGCTAGTGAATAGTCTCTGGACAACCACCACACCACTAACTCCTCTATAATATAGACTAAGTATGTGAACTGGGGGAGAGGTTTTTAAAATCAGACCTGGAACAACGTTGATGGAGTCCATCATGGTTTTGACATCTGACAGGTCAGCAAGTGGGGTGTTAAACTCAAGACTTGTAGCCAACGTGAGGTCTGTCTCCTCTTTGGTAAACTCCTCAATTCTAGAGTGGCATTTAAAGAAGAAAAAACCTGGCTCTGAGTTCTAAGATTTATCATTAAGGTAAAGCAGTTTGTATCATGCCATTCATTTGGATCAGTCAAAATGTATTGAGTTAAGGTCTGCTTACTAGCTTATCCTGGAGCATTTTGTGGTCTTCTGCAGTGGATGGAGTTTGCTCAATTTGACAGAGACAGATTATCTCCAGGTCATGGAGTCTGAGCTGTCTCAATACTCTGCAAAAAGCTAGTAAGTGGACCTTGAGCAAGGATCTTTATGTCAAACTACTTTTTCCAAGACCAAGTCACGCTCCGAATGTGTCTACTACATAATATTAGTCTGAAACTACAGGCCAAAACACCTGGACACACAATATTAGCCCTGTGCCATTATTTGTTAGTGTTTTGAAATCACACTGCAGTGTCACACCATGTGGCATACTCACTGAGCAGCTTCATAATTACCTTTTAATGGTAGGCATAACTGTCTGCCAATAAAGGTCAAAGAAAGCAATTGAACTACAAAATAATTACATGTAGAAATACTAAATCAATACATCAGCACCATGACAATAAAGCAATGTATCATGTATACAACTGTCATCTGCACTTTCAAATGATTAGCTGAAGACAACACACAAGAACACAAGCTATGACACCTTCAGGAAAAGCCTCTTGTCTTGGCTGCGGTAAATCTCCTGGGCTGTCTCAATGAGTTCCTTGGAGGCATCCATCGCCCGACCACAAGCCAGCAGCTGACTGTACATGGCTTCCAGTTTGCCCTTCTTCTCCTCCTCCAGTCCAGCCGCCCTCTCGTCATATCGCTGAGACAACGTCTGTAGCACATCATTGTAGTGCTGCTCCAAGTGCTGCTCCTGACGGCCAAAATTCTCCTGTACATAAAATCATATCAGCACAGTTGGCAAGTTACACGTTTGTTATGCATCAAAGAAAATATGGAAAGAAAAGAAAAATGAGGAGAGGTTGACAGATCAAGGGAGGCGTTCAATGAAATGGATGTGTTTGATTCTTGACTTTCTAGTTACGTCTGACATCTTGAAGTTTATTTCTGTCTTGGAGTTCAGTAAGACAAAATAAATAGTATTCCAAATGCTCACACAGTCATGAATCAATGTCAAAACACAATCCAACAATCTGTTTCTCTGAGTGTGACATTTACCTCCACAGTGAGAAAGATTTCCTCCAGATGACCTGCAAAGTTCTCCATCTCAGCAACCTTCCCTTGCAACCGATTCCTGATTGTGACGATCTTACTCTGAAAAACAACTGAAAGTCAAACTTCGGCCATTTCTCTTTTTAATTCAAACCAGTAAAATAAACCTTTTTTCAGCCTGTGCTGTCAGGACAGGTCATGTCTGTGGCTTGGTAGAACTAAAAGCTTTCCTGCGGACAGCTCCATCTTCTGGGAACAACAAAGAAATTGAAAGTATAGATGTTAGTCCACAGTCCTTAAGTAAGGAAATAAATGGACAAATGTGAATGTCTGAATGTGTAGCCGAGTGTTTTTAATTGCTTATGCCCTCCAATCCTTGCATTTCCAGGGGTACTGGATCTACATGTGATTTAAATCCCAAGAATCCCATTGTGGCTGAACAGACATCAAATAAACAAGAAGAATAGAAGAAGAAAGAAAATATGCAATGTTTCATTCATACATCATGGGCCAAAGCTGTATTAATGCCCCCACCTCGGTTTCTCCCTCCTTAAACACATCGTCGTCATCATTTCCATCTTCTGCCCCAGTGGGAGATGGAGGGCCGTCCTCACAGGGCTCAAAATGAAGGGACTCGTTGGTGTCGACAGAGAATCTCTGAAAGGTGGAAACATCTCGGGTCACCCTTCCTCCTCCGTCTGAAACCACACTGTAGGGCTCCATGGTGGTCGACTCTCTGCTGAACTCCTGGTGCTCAGCTTCCTCTGCAATCACATCCAGTAAGCCTCCTCTGATCTCATACAGGTCCATGAGGAGAATGACTGAATGAGGAATTGAGGTTAACAATTTATTTATAATTCAGGGGTCTGATACAAGATCAATTTAATTCAGCCCATACTGTTCTCATCTACATCAATCTAAAGCTCAACAGCCATTTAGAACAATATTCTATGCATCAAATAATTAATGAACTTTATGCGCACAACAGAATATGAGATCTCAAAACTTCAACGTGCCAGTGCACTCACAATACAATCTGTTAATTAAATTAATAGTGAATGTGTAGATGATAGCAAATTTACCTGGATAATTCAGTAAACCAGTCTGTTTTAAACAACCATTTCAGACCAGCAGTGGTGTCCGACAAGCCCACTCTGTAAGCAGTCCAACCCTCACCCCGAAACTGACAAAAATAGATGGGACTCAGATTGCTTAAAGGCATGTCAAACATCCATGCAGGACATTAGTTATTTATTGAATAAAACATACAAGCTGGACTAATTAAAAGGCCGGGGTTTTTTAAAACACTATTAACACTTGTAATTAGTGCCAGTTTCGGTTTCATCAATTTGAATTACCTTGACATTATGATTTGGAAATCCCCGAACATGTGATTCAAAGTTCAAAGTTGAACGCAATACCAGATACAACACGGTGTATTCAAGACTCCTCGTAAATTTAGGTTTTGTAAACGCTATTGATCCTTATCTTAAGTATTACCTCGCCTGCTCCTTCAGTACTTCGGTAATCGAAATTAGAGGCTAGCACTTTTCGTGACTGTTGCTTTGACGTAGAAATCTAGCAACACGGATATTTTGTATACTACCAGAGATTACTAGAGAGAAACTGCGTGCCGTCGGTTAACGTTCGGCTTTAAGAAAGTTCCGAATATGTCTGGAGTGCATGAAGGCAGCTTACGTCACGCAAATGGCGGACGTTGTAAACAGAGCCAGCAGTGTCTCAGAAGCAAAGGGAAACATCACTTTTTAAGATGAATAACGTAGAGTGTGAGCGGTTAGATAGTCTGGAGGGCTGGGTGGCCGTTAAAAGTAACATATTTGAAGAAACCGAGACGTTTAAGCTGGGTTTCATCGTACAGTGGAATGTCATCGAGTGTAAATTCGCCGTCACCTGCCATAACCGGACATTACAGCGGCAGAAACGCAAAGCCGAAGTTGCCGACGGCGACCATCCGATGAGCTGGGCTGGACTCTTCTCCGTGAACGATTTGAAACATATCCATCAGCAGTTCACGTGTGTGGCAGACATCTTGGGGGCCTGCTTCCCGGATTTGTCAGAGTTCGAAGACGGCAACATTTGGGACTTGCTCTTCCTCAATAGGAGGTCGGGTCCCGAAGACGACGACGAGAGGGATTTTGAAACACCGTGCAGGAAACTCGAAAAATATTTCAGTACCGCCATTGATATCTGCGGACGAAAAATTGTCCTCGACACATTATTCACTCAGGATGAGCGGGATGTCGAGGAGTACTTTGAAAATCTACAGGAGTTTAAAAGGAAGACCATGCAGGAGGAGATGTCAAGGGCCAAAGGTCACTTGCGACAGGTGAGGGGGGCGTGGCCGTGGAGGGCGCGACAGCTGAGGGATTAGATGAGCCACACGTGCTCGCATCAGTACCAGTTTATTAGGTACACCTAGCTAAGATCAATGCAGTCTAATACAACAACCCTGCAATAAATCCTACCTACATAAACACTGTAACGTTCAGTTTTTGTTGTAACTTTTTTAAAAGGTGTTGATTCACCTTTATTGTCATTTTGGAGGCTTTATTTTGTGGTGCTGATACTGAGAGGTGTTTCTAATGTTTTGTCAGTCCCATCAGAGGGACCTCATAATACAATATTAACATTTTGTTCACTTAATTTACTTAAATGTGGAAATTTGACAGTTTAAACAAATTTAAAAAATGAACAATATGAGGGTAAGATTTATTGCAGGGCTGTTGTATTAGACTCAATAGTTTTATCTGTGTATTTATGACACATGATGTACTTAAATCATTTATAGAGCTCTGTAGAGCCAAAGATTATGCTGATGTTTTGTTTTGCTCATAGAATATAAACAGATGTATGTTCTCTTTCGGCTCGTCCCTGTTTTCGTCTATAACTCTTGCGTGTGTGTGCACCACAGCCAAAACTCATAGCAGAAGTCTTCGAAGCTGTCTTTGATGCACTCAAAAATAGATGTGGACAAGCCAGACAAATAATTTCAGGAGTGTTTCGCTTGAGTAAAAGGGGAAAATAGGACTGGGGATATAGTGAAGGTTGGGTAGCCTCTGTAAGCTCTCTGTTTTGAATGTTGCCCTGCAGGACTAGCACCACACAGTGGTGTTACAAGTCTGAAAGCTGGCCTACTATGACGCAGCAAACCTTTGCTGTTTGTGTATTATAGTCAAAGCTCTAGATGTTGCAACACCGCCACCACTGATGTTGCACTGATGTGCATTTGAAATAAAGTGATGATTTATACACAGAAATGTAACTTGACCCTCTATTTGCTTGTTACACGAGAAAATAACATGGTGAGAGATGCCTTACAGTATAAAAACAGCACGCAGCTCCACATTTAAAGCCAAGTGAGACACTGGGGGGAAAAAAGCAGAAGTACACATAATATATTGTGTTTACTTAGGACTGTGTGTAACAGCATTTCAGTTATTGATCAAGCTGATCTGAGTTCAAACAAGGCCTGTGGTCCAAAGGTGTCATCACTTGGATCCGTTGATATGAAATGGTTTGTTAATACCAGATTTGAGGGGGAAACCTTGTTTGACTTCCGTGGTATTGAACCACTAACCTTAGCCTTCACCAGTCAACCTTCAGCCCTCCTGGTTATAAAAGTTGTATTCTGAACAGACTTTTATCGACTGTTATAATAGTGTGCTCAGATCTTCTACGAAAAACAGCTCCCTGCAGAGATTTTTGTGTGTTCCCTAAATTCATCTAAGGTATGAATGAAATCATGCAGAGCAAAGACTAGGCTGTGGGCACAGAATAACCAGAGGCAATGGTGTTTATGTCTCCTGTATTTACAGCTGCTGCAGAGTCATGGCGGTGCAGACCGAATGGTTGCACTGCTCAGCATCTACGATGAAGAGGACGAGGCCTACCAGGACCTGGTCACTGTGGCCACCACCTTCTTTCAGTATCTGCTCCAGCCTTTCAGGGACATGAGAGAGTTGGCCTGCCTTTACAAGATGGAGATCCTGGTAAATAGTAACTTAGCAGCTGCAGGCTTTTTTTAGGATGTGGTAAAGTATATCACATAATCATAGGATGCAGTTTGCAATTTGTTTTGGTATCTAAATACTGAATCGGTTCTCATCAGGCAACTCAAAGCAAAGGTCTGCTTGCAGAGTTTACCAAATTAAATGCAACTACAGATTTACAGCCCCAAAACATATTTCACACTTGTGTAACTGCTACATGATGCCAGCTCTTGTAATATACGCTCACAGTGAACACTGCCTTCCTCCCACCATTAGTATGACTGTGTCTGACTTTCTTTGTTAGTGAAAATGTATATGTACATAGACTACATTTCATTCAGTGATCACTACAGGTTCCCTTTCAGTCTTCAGGTATTCAATTTGTAGCTGCTGAGCTTCACACCGCAGCACTAATGGAAGGATTAGCCTGCTTCATCTCTCCAGCTCTCCATCATGGTGCAGACACATCCCTATACACACATGGTGGAGTGTTTGACACTATTTGATTTTTTTAAGTGTCGTTCAAGCAAAACGTGAGATCGGATTTTATTTCGTCACTAACCCAACTTTATATATAATAATTTATTTGTATATGCATGTGGTTTGAGTATCTGTCATAAGCCTGCAGTGAAAATTGTCCACTGTTTTGCTTACCGTGGTTCTCTGCAGAAGTCTTTGGAGTTTGAGGACTTGGGTCCTAAGAGAATTGCAGCTCTGGAAAAGGAGGCGGAGGAGTGGAGAACGAAAGCAGAAGACGCAGTCGCCTCAATTCAGGACATCACTGTCACCTACTTTGCACAGACTTCAAAGGCTCTGGCTGGTATATGTTCTCCTGTGCTTATTCCTCTTATTTGTGTATGGGTGAAATAATGAATGACTTGTGTGTGTCATTCCTCAGCACACAGGATATGAAGTGCAATGAGTCACAAGTGGCATATTTATGATATGTGATTTCATCTTTTATTAAAATAATCAGAAGTGCAAACAAAATACACATTGTCACCACTTTAAATAATGGCATAAAGGAAAAAGTAATAATATACCAGATTATTGTCCTCTGAGATGAACTTTTGAGCATTTCAAAGTGTTGTTGGAAGGAGCAAAAGTTAGTTTGGCAGCCATCTTTCATGTGGTAGTTTTGTGAGGCATTCTGGAAAAAAGGATACATAGAATTACACGAGTTGTAGATATGATGAAAAGTAAATTACAACATTCAGAAAACTGACTTGAAATGATTTGAACATCCCACACTGATTAGTAAAAATATCCATATGTGCTTTGTGTGATGCAGACGTAACGGACCCTTGTGTGCATGTTCAGGTATGTTAAAGCAGATGCAGGAGGATAAGTCTCGCTTTGGATCCGCTGCCTGGGCGTCCGCAGCTCCCAGACTGGAGAAACTGCGCTTCCTGTTGGCCAAAGAAACCTTGCAGCATATGAGAACTAAAGAGATGTGCCTCAACCGCAAGAAAGGCAGCATCAGAGAAAGGGTGTGTGTGTGTGTGTGTCTTACGTTTTTTTTCTGATTAACAAAAACTTCTGCTATCAGTCAGCACATTCCATAACAGTGCGTTGGACTCTGGCACACTCGTAAGGTTTTCTTTTCAGTGCCAAGGCTGACACTGCTTTTGTAGTAGTTGTAAGTCTGTGGAGATGTAACACGTACTTGCTCTAGTGTATCTTTCACTTGGTATTCCACTCTGATGTGAATCTCTGGCTTCTAAAGTCCTTTGATCTATTTATAAAGCCTCTCTAAAAACACAGAGAATCCCCTCGATACACCCCCAAACCTGCATTCATGAATAAGTGTGTGTACATACATACTCAAAACGTGGCAACTATATGCATGTATGTGAGTACAAGGGGGTATTATTTCTTAGGTCACGTTCACATTTTGGGGGAAACTGCAGCAAATGACTTGCTGCTGTAGGGTGTCGAGCTGCCCATTCGAGCTTGTTTTGAGTTTGTTTGTTTTCATCTGGTTATGTAGTTGAAAGCAGAGACTATTTAAAAAAAACTCCTTGTCATTGTGTTCAAGGACACTCCCACATCCAGAATTTGAGCCATCTGTCAAAAAGCACTGCAGTCATAAGCAATTGTGTAAGCAACCAATAAGAAACATAGATGAAGGATAATGCGGAGGATGTCTTCTCGGTAAATATGTTTTAGTTTGACAGCTGACTCTTGCGCAAAGTTTTTAAAATTATATTTAAATTGTCCCTGCTTGCAACTACCTCACGATCTAGTGTAGGTTTAAAGTCTCTGCAAGTTAAAGTTCAAGGCATATTGAAGTAAATCCAACAGCTGAGCCAATTAAAACACATGGTATACTTTAGAATATGGTCAGCAATACATATTCACACTATTTACTTGCTGTAATATGCAAAGCCACAAGTACGACCCTCTAACGTGACATTTTTCTGTTGTTGGGGTGCAGCTGGGCAGCCTGTCTGGCAGAGTCAAGAGCCACACAACTGATTCTAGGTTAGCGTCTGAGGACGGCCAGCAGCAGGACACAGTGGACCAGCTGGAGCTGCAATTCTACGAAACCCAGCTAGAACTGTACGACGCCAAGTTTGAGGTCCTGAAGAATGAGGAGCAGCTGCTGGTGGCTCAGATAGACACCGTGCGACGGCAGATTAAAGGTAGATGTGTAGACTACTTCTGATTTATGGAGGGAGAGGAGGTTTTAAAACATATGACCTTTTGAGCAAAACTGAATCACTGAAGACAGGGATGCCCTTGTACAGTCCACCATAACACTCAAGCAACATTCTTTTACAGATGTATAAAGCACCCTGTTTATAATAACACAGTCATAATACCAGAAGTAGAAAAAAGCAAAGCAGAGAGAAAAGGCTCAAGGTTGCCTCACACTGTGAAACTAATTGGAATCTAAAGGTCGTCACACTAATTGCTGGCCTTGCCTGAACACTGTATTTAAATGAGTGCACTAATACACTGAATGACCACAAACATTTAAACTCTTAGATAGTGCTTTGCCATATAAATGCCCTGCAGTTAATAGCAGCTTACCTAAAGTGCAGCTCTCCATACCACAACTTGAGCCCTGTTTTTAAGCCTGCTGTGTTTGTACACATTTTGGCAAATTGTCACCATTAAAATATGCCAAGGTAACTATAAGCACTTCCTGTTTGCAGTGTACCCACAGATGTACAGACAACTTGCACTTGTTTACTTCGATACTATAGAAAACTTAAAAATGTGATGATTCTCAGACTGTCCTGGAGTTATAAGGAGCGGCTTTCCCCTATGATTTCTGATTGGATTCTTGGGCATTTCTGTACAAGAGAATGATATCTTCAGAAAGGGGATGTCTGTGTTCAGATTTGACTGAGTGGTGACTCCAGGAACAATTGTGATTTTAATGCAAATTGTGGCAGTCCAGCAGTTAGGGTTAAAATCCCTTAACTGCCTCCATGAGCTTTGTGCCACAGCTGCTGCCTCAGCTACAGCCGCTGACTATGTTGGTAAACGGTACATCAGCGGCCCAAAGTAGTGTGATGTCCCCATGTTGTCAGAACACCGGCATGCACCTGTCCCTTTCACCTCACACAGGATCTTCTGCCTCACGTCTCTCCCTCCGCTCCCAGCTCTGAAAACCTGTGAGGAGGAAACATTTATTGTCTTTTTTTCAATAATAATTTGATGAACTGGTCCTTTTTTAAAATGCTTGCGTGTGTTTTTAAGTCGACTCGGCAAAATTACACATTTTTCGGTTGGTGTTTTATTGGACTGCATTACATCGTAAGGTGTCTCAAATACGTTGTCCACCTCATTTAAGCAAAAATACTAGACACGCCTTAATATAATGCTACACCGCACTACACTTATCATACAGTGTCAGTTCTAATTACACATTACATGTTACACAATGTTTCACACATTTATTACAAGGCTGTAGTATGATGCACATGTGTTTCTGTTTTTCTGGTCACTCAGTGTATTGTGCACAGGGTTTACTTTGGGGACATATTTTGTTCATGTAAATATTTAGCTAATTGCTCCTCCTGGGACTTTTGCTGTTTGCTTCCAGTTCATGTGTATGCACATGCTGCTGGTTTCTACTAAAAAGAAGGAAGGTTGTTGCTCAGGAAAGAAAGATAAAATAAAAGAGGACAAATACAAAGCTTTTCAAGAGTTCAATGTTTGTACTGTTAATAATCAGTTGTCAAGGACTTTTCTAATGCCCTTGTTATTATTTCGTTGTCACAGAGACTCATTCACAACCGACAGAATAATATGCAGATAATTTGATTTCTTGTACGCATGTAAAAACATGTAGTGGCCCAGGAATTATTTGTTTTAGTTTGTGCAGAAATCCACCTGCATTAATCAGGTTTTTCTTAACCTAACCTAATAAAGGAAACTTGTTTTTCTGTTGACGTGATGTTTCAGAGGTAAATTTACCACCAATACAGTGAAGGTACAAACAACAAAGACTGAACAAAGGTGTACATAGTACATGTTAACATTGTTGAGACATTTTGGTGACAACATTTCCAAAGTAATATCCGAAGCATCACGTCACCTCCGTTAAATACAGAATATTAGCTCACGATTAAAGAATGAAACGTGATCAGCTAACAGGGAGTTTGAGAGATTGGACTGCATTTGTGTTTCAGAACTGAAGGAGGAGGTGGTGTACTACGATGTGTGCGAGGACCCCGAGGAGCTGCAGAGCATGGTCCACACAGGTATTCACCAAGCAGACCCTCCGGCTGTCAGTCAGCTCAAAAGACGCCTACAGACCCTGGAAACCAAGAGAGGCAACATCTGTGCCCGGCGAGCGTACCTCCGCAACAAGAAGGTGTGGACAAGTACCATCGTTTATGTTCAGGAGACGTTCTCTGCCCCATTAAAAATGATTGTTAGTGCCATTTTGGTCCTTGTCAGGGGCAAACGCTTAGTATATTGGTGTGTGTGTGTGTGTGTGTGTGTGTGTGTGTGTGTGTGTGTGTGTGTGTGTGTGTGTGTGTTTTTATATATATATATATATATATATATATATATGGTACTGAAAGAAGAGGGTGCCATTTTCCTCATTCTATCTCCCCCACGTCTCCAATTTGCTGATTTTTTAAAATAGTTTTTACTATTTCTAGCTGACACAGTAATTTAAGCACAGTTGGAGCAGTTGGCGTTTTCTCCTGTTGCTGGCTGAATGCTCATTTGTCTGATTTAAAAAGAATTTTTATTGCTCAGAAAAAAGTGGGATCATCCCCTGGTTAGAGGCTCCCGCAAATCACCAACAGTAATCTACAGGGAAGAATCACATGCATGAATATTTAACAATGGAATAAAAATTAGGAACACTGTGAAATGTAAAAAAAAAAAAGGGTTCTCTGCTAATTAATTGTAGTTTATTTGCCCCTCGTTATCGGTTTCATTTTCTGAACTTTGAAGGAGAACTTTGCACAAGCACCCGCTCATTTCTGACTCTGTGAAACTGCAGTTGTGTTTTTTGGGGGGTGAAAAAGGGTTAATGTTTGTGTGTTTTTAGGACCAATGCATGGAGGCCCATGAGCAGAAGCAGCTGCCAGCCAAGCAGAGCTCCATACTCTTCAGCCAGCATCATCAGGTCCACCTGGTACGTCACCACGGCAACCCACAGAGACACCGCAAACCAAACTGGATCCAATTATTTCTCTCTTAATACCTCTTCACTGTCTCCCTCTGTTGTCTGCAGAAGCGAGAGAAGAGGAAAGAGGAGGAGCAGAGGAGAAAGCAGTGGGTGGACGAAGAGCGAGAGAGGACTCTGAGCAGATTACGATCCTTCAGAGAGGTCAGCCTCTCTCATTGTCTCTGCTCCCGCCTCCCCACTAGCAGCTTCTCTTCTGTTAATAAATGCCCAGAGGCTGCTGCTTCGTACCCACTTAATTCAATAGTTCACCTCAAAATTTAGATTCAGCTATCAACTTCTCAACCCGCACGTCAGAGCGAGCTCTGATGACCAAGCGTTGTGGTTGTGGACATGCTTCATAGTGAGCTGTCTTACACCAAAGCTCTAAATGATGCACGGAGGCCCAGAGCTTGTGAGAGATGTAGGACCTTTGAAAATGCTTTGTAATGTTGATACTGTCTACGGGTTTTATTATGTACTAAGTTCTGTTTTCAATAAGCTAACATGGGCCCTCTGCTATATCAGTTCAGCTCAATATGGATTATGTTTAAAGTTGACCTTGGAAACAGCAGTTGTTGAAACTGCTGAGTCTCATCACTCAGTAGCTATTAGTAGCTCTCTATCACATCCCATGATCCTCCTCAGCAGGTTGGGCTGCTGGGTTGTTCAAATTTCCATCCCACTGAGCACTTCAGTGGCATCTCGTCCATGTTCTCTTCAAAATTGAGATTGACGGTTAATTTGTGACCCTGGAAACAGCAGTTGTCATTGTCATGAGCTGCTGAGGAAAACCATGTGATACTATTGAAAGCTCCAGGAGCCAGTTGCACCAGCTGTTCGTAAATATGAACTTAAAGTGATATTTCAGTTCAGACTATAAGAATCTTTATTCGCGGTCCCCTCAGGATGAATTGAAATGACTTTGTTGCTCCCTTGACGTCATCATGGTTTCATAATGTCTATTTGTCCAATTCTGGTTTGTGACTAAATACACATAAAACTAATGGCATTCCCATCAGCCTCGGCTGCACGCTGTCATTATTATAACCCTAACCCTACGGTTGGGAACATGTTGAACATTATACCTGATCATCATTTTAGCATTGTGGTTGTGAGCATGCTATCAAGCTAACATTAGCATTTAGCCTCACAGAGCTGCTAGCATGGCGATAGGTTGATGCTACAACAACTTGCTCGTTGCATAGTTGATTGCTTCTGATTACACAGCACTACAAATGTTTCCTAGCAACCAATATATGCATTACTAATAATTTACTATTTAAGACATCTCTTGTATTTTAGCCTGATTTAATAACAGCCAGGGGCCACTTAAAACTTAGAAATGACTTTACAAATAAATGGATTTACAAATAGCTGGTGCAGAACAGCTCCTGGGTGGCCTTTGTGGGGAGACTGTTTGCTCAACAAATCAGTTTTATGGATTGTTCCTGTTTTAACAGGTCGTCCAACTCATGCAGATTGGAAGGATTCATTTTCTCTTTGTGTCAGCTTCATGGTTTTAGAGGTGTGTGTGTGTGTGTGTGTGTGTGTGCGCGTGTGTTTTGTGCACATTCCCTCTGTCACTTGAGTTGAATCTCAAGTCACTGTGAGACCCATTTCAATGTCCCATGTCTTGTGTTTTTGCCGTCTCTCTCAGAACACGAGAGAAGACAATGTGCTTATTTCTCAAACCCTTTCCCCCCCTCTTCTACCGTCTTGTTCAAGAAGCGACAGTGCCAGTACATCCTGAAGACCCCCAAGTCCAGGATTTCTCCGTCAGAAGTCCCGTGTCCCTCCCAGCCGCTGTCAATCATCAGCCTCGACCCCTCTCCTGCCTCCGAAGGGCCCTCCTCCGTCCATCCTGGACCCAGACGCAATAAAACACCCAAGAAACAGCAGCCCAAAGACATCCCTGTCCAGATCTTCTCTGCACCACCACCTCCAACAACCTGCCCTACTGCACCTCCTCCTCCGCCTCCTCTCCCACCCCCTCCCCCTCCCCCTCCACCTCCACCACAACTCCCTGCCGTACCTCCTCCACCTGTCCAAGCTTCGCCTTCCTCTGAGGACACACCAATGCCTCTCAATGAAAAAGAAGACCCTCCTTTTCCTGCCAAGAACATGCTCAAACAAAATATAGGTGAGAGTGAAATACATGCAGTATAATTCTGCTTTTTCACATGTAATTCATGTGTAAGACATCAGAAAATACAATACAGATGGATACAGTTGGATGTGTGAATTTTTCCGACCGCAGGGAAGGTTGTGTTTGTTCCAGAGAAAAGTGTGTGTGTGTGTGTGTGTGTTTGTGTGTGTGTGTGTGCGTGTGTGCGTGCGCGCGCGCGCCTGTACATGGTGTTCTGTCCTATTTTCCCAGCTTCACCCATGAGGCCAGAGGAGGCATTTTACCTCAGTTGTGGTCCTGCTGATGCACACTCTCAGCTCCAGGGAGACTGTAACGTCCAACACTGCTTCATTTTTACAAGCTTTTGTGAAATGGAGGTCGTTGAAGAGGAAGCCGCTTTTAGACATGTTTTGAAAATGTGCACCAGTGACAACCTGGGAAAGAATTTTGCTGTGAAGATTTTTTGTAAAAGAAAAAATGTAGATCAGCATCATCAGCATTGAAATTAAAACATCTTCCATCTTCTTCCATCATTGTAAAAGTATCTGTTTTCCTTTTATTCTTGTAGGAACAATGGATGAAGTGTTGGCTTCATTGCAGCGTGGACAGATTCAGCTTCGAAAGGTCCCGGCTCCCAGGACAGCACCTCCTGCTGGGGACCCGAGGAGCAGTCTGATGTGTGCCATCCGACAGGGAGTCACCCTGAAGAAGGTGAGAATGGAGAACATGCCAAAGCCTAGAGCTCGAATGAAAAATGGGCCAGGCCAATATGTTGACTTGATGTTACATTGCAGATATATTGTATCGGTGTACATATCAGCTGATCATTTTCAAGAAACTGCAATACAGAAATGCCAAACAAGTTGATTTTTCAACTGTAAAATTCTTTAAAAAAACCTAATTTAAGAGATCCGTATCAAGTCTTTAATGCGTTTATTTAAAAAAATATATATATCCAAAATATCGATAGACAGCAGCAGACACAGGTATAAGTAATGACATGCGTAATAGCTGTAATCCATTTAGCTGTCAAGTCAACACGTCTGCTGTGAGAAAAGGTCTATTGATTTTACAGGCAGAAGACTCATTTTAACAGCAGGATGTAACATAGACCCTGAATGAAAGCTGGTATTTAATTGGCTCTCGTCGTGCTGTAGATGGTTCCTGGACCTGCAGACGTCCCGAACAGCGGAGACAACGAGCTGGAGCGCAGCATCAAAGCTGCCATGATGAGGATGAAGAAGGTGGCAGCCGACTCTGACGAGGAGGACAGAGCAGACGAGGACACACAGAATATAGACTGGGACAGCTGAGCACGCGCACACACACACACACACACACACCCCGATGAAGCTGTTCTCTTACACTACACCGGCTCCGTTTGCTTCATGGGTCTGAGCTACAGCTTGTGTTGCTGCCAAACCTTCCTCTTTGACAAGAATGGGATTACACCTCTTCTGACTTATATATTGCACTTTGTTGAAGCTGTCAAACAGTACTAATGTCTTTTCAAAATAGCCCTGAGATTTTGTAATACATCAATTCAGAATCAGGATTTAGCCTCCTCTAAAGCAGTTCGTTTGCATAAATCTAAAAAACAAAGCGAATGTGATGCTTCGGCACAAAAGAAGAAAAGCCAGGCAGCAGCACTGTAGTACAAAGTGTAAATGATTGAATTTCTCCCAACTTGCCGTCTGAAGGCCTTTTGTGAGACTGTCACACAGCAGGGGAAGCCTGTGCTGCAGGCAGAGACGATACATTACACAACTCCACTGCCACACTTTTCCCACACTGCTGAGTCTAAACTCGTCTCACTCCTATTATTTTGAATGTAAATCTGAACAATTGTTTGTTGTTTTTTAAACTTGACTTTCCCCGAAGGGCTACAGTAAAGTGAGTTTTGTAGTTTTTGCATTTTATTATTAACCAGAGGGAGAGTTGTGTCCTGAGGTGCAGCAGTGTTAATTATTTTCAGCCTACATGCTTAAAGTCTACGTCACTGTTTGCGTTGCAGGCTGTTTGATGCACTGTCCTGTCCCCTGGTTTTCTTTTTGTGTCAGAAATGTGGGAATGTGTTTGGCTCAACTTTAGATGCATTTGATACACAGTGTTATTTCTTTCTCTATTATATGCCATAACAAATTAAGTGACAATTAAAGAATGCTAGATTCATTTGTTTAAAATAACCAATGCTTTCTTTGAATTCTGGAATTACTAATTACTGTATACAACTCTGTCTCTAATCATGTTTGAATCCCCAGAAAAGCTTGCTGGTTGTTGTTTAGGGAAAACTTATTACCTTTTGAACCTGTGAGACAGAGCACTTGACTTACCCGAAGCTCCTAAAAAGGCAAGGCTAGAACGTATTATGTACAAAAGATACAATACTGTATGACAAACAGCATTAAATTCTTTGCAGAAGAAATTATTAATTGCTGCATTTAGTTTTAAATCCTTTGCAAAGATATGAAACTTCCAGTGTGTTAAAGACGAGCTGATCCGAGGCTGAAACACACTTATACTGCTGTGTTTGAAATAATAAAACGTTAGATCATAAACATGGATTGTTGGGGATTTCTTTTGAATTCAAAACCTGTTGGTCTGAAGTGTTTTTTCTTTAGATCTCCTCAGGTTAGCTGTACCTGTAATGTTAGCCGTAATGAAACCCGTTCTTTAAACCAGTCACATCATCTAAAGAGGCGTCTTGTCAACCTGCGGCGGTGGAGTGTACTTTGGCAGATTTGCAGCCCACATGATGAGTCATATTGTAATATCCACCCTGGCAGCCGTCGCTCTCGCATCTCTCTCCTGCAGTGACGGCTCAGACATCCCCAGTCAGATGTGATTGGGTTTGTTCAGCTTGGTGTACTTGGAGAGCAGCCGCTACAGCAGCAGAGGTAGTTATGGCTGCTCTTGAACGTCATCTTGTTTGCAGTGCTGCCATCACTCTGTGTGTGTGTGTGTGTGTGTAGTTGATTGGTAACATTCGGGTGATTCAGGTGGAAGGCGGGTCATGCACCTTGGGGAAGACACACGGTGGGTATACAGACGAACCTGCCGATCGAGCGTCAACATGAAATTCCGCAGCCTGTTACTATGGCAACAGGAGGTCTCAGTGGTAGTGGCCTGCGGTGCCACATCTCGCTCTCGTACAGAGCAGCATAGTCTCTTAATGTTTCACCAACTCGCCCACTCATCACCAGTCACACAGTGAGCCTGGCTGAGAGTTAAAGACACAGCGAAGAGGAGACAGAGAGAGAAATGGAGCTTCTGCTGCATCACTGCTAATGTAGTGATTTGAGTGTGATTGATAAAAGGCAAAAAGTATGGATTCTTTTCATTATTTATTCATGTTTCACTTATTTTTCATTGAATTAATTCATAATTTAGTCTATAAAAAGTCTGAAAAGTGACAAGATCCAGAGCACACAAGATTTTTCTAAAATAAGACAAAGTCTAAAGCCATGTTAGTTTAATTAGAATTTAAGTACAGCTGAAGATAATGGGACCGTTATTGGTTTTGCAGATATTTGGTCATATTTGATTGACAAATTTGATCTGGACCAACCGACATAGCCATCCCTAGAGTCATGCTGCTGCTAGAAGTGTCAATAGCCGGAGCTTTCTTTTTGCAGCTACATTGTTTTTTCAATTAATATAATAGTGAAAAATGCTGATCACAATGTCCAGGAGCTTAAAGTGACATCCTTACATTGCTTTTTTTTTGTTTAACTAACAAAACCCAAATATATTCAGTTTAATATCATATAAGACATGTTCACATTTGAGACGAGAAACTTTTTGTTTGGAAATTTTTGCTTGAGAAGTGACTCAGAATGATTCATTCGACCATCAAAGGTCCGCACCTTCATTTTTTTTTTATTGATGTTTTGCGTTTCAGCTCTAGCAGTCAGTTTACAGTGGAGAAAAGCTTCTCAGACTGAACAAGCTGGAACCAGAAAAGTTGTTTGTGATTGTATCAAGCAGAAATGTCAAACCTTCTGTGGCTCCAGCCTGTCAGATGTGAAAAAATCTATAAGATTAATTAGCAGTGAAAATAATAGTTTGCTGCAGCCCAGCAGTTAATTTTCCATCAGCTGACTTAATTGGTCAATTAATCGTTTCAGCACTAAATGAATGCTTATTCTGCTGCATATTGACTCATTTCCCACCCAGATGTACTTGTGCCAACCAGCTGATCTCTGCAGGTGAAAAAGAAACTGAACATCTCTCAGGGACGTCAACATCCAAGAGTCTGACTGGCTGAGAAAGATAAGTGACTCTCTTGTGTAATTAAGAAATGAATTGTTGGAAGGTTGCACGGGATCTATACTTCTCATTGTCAATCATTGTTAAACATTTACAAAATAACAGAGCGAGTGGGATTAAGTTTCCAAGGCAACATGTCCTCTGATGCACCCCTGCAGTTATTTTCTCAGCACCGTGAGGTTGTTTGGAATTTAAGGGTTTTTCCATCCCTCAAACAAGCTGATGTGTTTGCTTTATTTGTCCTGATCTCAGAGAAATTGATACATGTGACTGTGATTAAATCCCACTTCTTTTTGCTTTGGTTATGCGTGTCTGTTTTAGGATTACAGCTATATTTAGTGCTATGTAAATCACCATCAGAGAAAAAGACGTGCGGTGGCGGAGCTTCTGTTGGGATGCAGCTCTGGTGCTGCAGGTTCATTCTACCTCCTCCTCTGAGCTTCTCATCCAACAGAAAAACGCCTCAAGACTTTCACAATGTCAGCATATTTGTAAGCTTTAACAGTAGTTAGTTTTCTACAAGGAACCCACAATAGTGATATGCGACTAAGAGGGGATTAGGGGAAACCTCCTCTCTCCTCTCTGAGGAGCTCCTGCCAAAATGCAGCCCACTATTTGAAATTAAAAGAAGACACTAACTCAGCGGTGTAATTAAACTAAATTTTAACAATTGTCAGTTCTATTGTACAATATTGAACAGGAGTCATAAAAGTGCACAAGAGGCATTGGTTCAAAAGGAAGGACCATATGTTATTTTGCAGGTTCAGGTGACTTAACAACAAAGCAAAAAGTCCCTTCATAGATATCTCAATCTTATGACAAGATTAAAACAGTGATGAAAAAATATATAGACTTATCACCCAGTAAATATGCAACTACAACATGTGCCTTTGATTTCAAATGTACCATGTTTCAACATGGACTTCCCAAAAGCAGCTGTGACAGCATCCTGCCAACAAAACCTCTGAATCCTCACAATTTGGTATATTTTATATATTATTGTACATCTATAGAGACATTAGGTTACGGTTGGTTTACTTGGTATGTTCTAGAAACACTAGTTGCAGAGAGGCACCAAAATAAATATGTAAAACAAAAACCAAGAATCTAAACGAACCTAAACGTTTTCAGTGAAGTACACTTTCACATTATTCACCCATCGAGAAGCACCAAGTCCCCTCACCCAAAAATAACCACCAGCATAACAAAAACTAGTGTGTAGGAAGCACATCAACAGCCTTGGAGACGTACGTCTTTCTTCTACAAATGGAAAATACTATTGCACACACAAAGTCCTTTGAACACTAACACTACACTCATGGCAAAATGGGGGTCCTGTTATAATTTAGTTTTATGTTTCTGAAGGAAAGCTCCAGAAACGAGAGTTTTCCTCCTTTATGCAAATATAATCAAAAAGGTGTGTTTACAGAAAACACGCACAAGGGAGCTGATGGATTCCTGCTGCAGTCCCTTCTCAGAGTCGTTTCTGTGCAAACACCTGTTTTGTTCTTTGAGTTGGTCACCACATTAACATCCTTGCCTGCCTGCGACTTCCTTTCATCTCATTTTATTGGCGAGGATGTTTGATTTTCATCAGGTTTTCTCACAAAAATCATCAAGTTATTATTATGGTGATGGTCTTCACTTGGCCAGTTCTCCTTGCCAGGTGGATTTAGACTCACCTGCAGGCACTTTGTGTCACGGCCGTTTGTCATATATGTGCATATAATCTAATGAGTACAAACTGTCTTCTATAACACACCTGAGATAGACGAGAGGCAACAGTAAGGACAGTCTGTAGAAAGATTTCATCTCTAATTCTCTGAGGGGACCGCAAGGATTAACACCAATTATTACTTGAGTGATGCTGAACAGCATTGTCTGTCTGTGTTATTCATTTCAGCCCTTTTAAGTCCCCTCTTCTACTCTAAGCTCAGACTGCCTGCGAAGAAGTGCCGCAGCCTTTAGAAAAAAAAGACAGATGGACAGAATCTAAGAACCCACCACCAGCTTTTTAAAGCCCCCGCCCACAGAAATGGATAAGTAAGCTCAAAGTGTGACTCTTGATTTAGTTTCCAGCACACAAAATGGAGCCATTTGGTGGAGCATGCTGGCCTTCCTCCTGCCAGTCTCTCTCTCCCTCTCCATAAACATCTCTTTCTCACATGGTAGTGTTTATTAGAAGCCAAAGCTGATAGTTCACCTTGGGGGGAGTAGGTGCCACATAGTTTCAGTCCTGAAGACATACTGTAGTGAATCCTTTGTACCTGACCTCTGACCCCTTCAACTCAGTGCCACTTTTCTCAGTTATCGGCGCCTAGCTTGGATAGCCCCTGCCTGAACTCATGCAGCTCGTCTAGCTTTCCATCCAGAATATCCATGAACTTCTTCAGCTCGCCTTTCATGTTGCCCTGCTTTTGTAGACTTTCGCCAATCTCCATCTGAAGACCCCCTATCCTCCCCTCCAGGTCGGAGTTCTTCGTCTCTGCAGCCTGTGGATGGATATTAGGGAGAAAAAGAAAAAAACAAACAATCGTTACATTACAGTAAATGGTACATACACGGAAATCAAATGAATTTCGTAAGAGACATGTCGGAGCATTAGATGTAGCAGTGCAAGTATGTTCATTTGTCTCATTAGCAGAGATGCCAAACCAGCGGCCGAGCTTCTAAAGCAGTTCAACTGGCCTTTCAGCATTTCACTTCATAACATGTGGGAACTATTTAAAAAAGAAAATAATTCATTTGCGCTGAGTTCTGAGGAACAATTGCTAAACTGCTGTTAAAGGCACATTACACTGAGTGAGGATGGGAGGGTGAAGCCAGTCTTCCAGACAAGCAGGCGTCACGAGTGGCACATTAATGCCGAAGATACCATTGAAGGGAGGAGTTTAAAATAGGAGTGCTAAATGGGTGTTGTGACTGCATGACTGTATCCTCCAGCTGACTCCTGAAACTTGATCTGCACGTGGGGTGTCGTCTTTAAATAGAGGGGAACCATGGCCACAAACACAGAGGTAGAAAAAGAGGATTCATTTTGAAAAGACCACAGAAGAATACACATTAACGTCGTGGGGAAACTGCAGCAGGAACGTCATTTACAACAGTTTTACTTCACCCGTCAACTTTTATCTGAATGGACACGGGCTGAGGTATTCAAGAAATCCCCTTTTCTATGCTTCTAGGGAATTTCTCAGTTTGGATAGCTGGTTAGATAAACTCCTGCTTCAGCCGCTTCTGTTGTCACTGTCATTCATCCAGCTGGCTGTAGCAGAAACAAACCAGGCAGTCGAGCTTTGTGAAGCACCAAGAACTTCAGGCATGCCGCTGTTGGTTTTGTTCTCCTCCCTGCCCAGCTTGAAAGGCGGCACATGCGTGACAGCTTGGATGATAAAATCCTGCTCCGAGTCAGACAGAACAGGGCGAGATCAGCATCACTATCAATGCAGCTCATGTCAGACTTGGCACTCAGGAGGTGTATAATCATTCACCAAGCCTGGCAATTCTGGTTTTACAGGGACTCTGATATTACTCAATGAGGAATCAGCCTTGAAGAACAGGTGCTCTTTGTTACAAGGAAGGTGGTGACGGCCATGAATCATCTGTGTTGTTTTTGGCGACGGCAGATTCACACACCCAACTTCCCCTCCCAGACGTGCCTACAGAAATGGTATAAGACTCTCAAAACAACTTCAGCTGTTTTTGTAGTCGAGAAAACAGATCGAATCTGCACCACTAGGAAACTAATAAGCTGTGACAGAGATGCAGCATCTCCGTTTCATAGATGAGGAAGAGGAAACCTTTTCAGAACAGGCAATAATCCACTCTCAGTGGTGTACCGGGGATGGACCTTTATTCATAGATAAAGTAACCACAGTGTGAGTTGGTGTGACACGTGATAGGAAAGTTGTCACCAGCCTTCAGGCAGAATGGCGAATAGGAACTCTCATTTTTCTACCTCAGTCTTGCGCCTCAGAGACTGTGTTACCTCGCTGTGACATCCATCGTGCCCTCACGTGTCGTGGTCCACACAGCTCTCTGCAGGGCTTTTATACTCTGCTGTAAATCACAGTTGAGAGAAATGTCGGGTTTGGAGGTCTTAGAGTGTACCTGCAGTTTTGCGGTGATGCTCTCGCACTCCGCCATGAGCTGAGGGATTATCTCTGCCTGCTTCCTCAGGTTCTCCAGCTCCTGCAAAAAAAAAGTCAGAAACCAGTTAATCAATAGCCAACAAATCATATCAGGTTGATTCTTTCTATATCGTTTTCTTAAGAAAAAATCTAAACTTAATAATAATAAAGTGTGTTAATAATAAACTTTTCAAATGGCTCTTGCTAAAGGTAACAAAATATACCTTCCAGCACCTCTTAAGCTCACTAATTAACATGTAGCATCTCGTTTGTTTAATCCTTAGAGAGTGTAAACAAACACAATATGGTTTTACGAGGGATTATGTGCTGGACTATTTCTTGCCCAGGAGCAATGATTTACTGGATTAAACAAATGAGATATGACATAAGGATTAGTGAACTTTAGAGGTGCTGGTAGACAGATTGGAAAGAGCCGTGCTAGCCATTTGCCCCTGTTTCAGGTCTTTATGCTAAGCTAAGCTAACTGACTGTAACAAGCCATGTCGCATTTACATTCATGTTTTTAAGATGTCACTGAATTGTGCTCTGTCCTCTATGAATAAACCAACTAAACAAAAGATAAAGGTAAAATCTGAACAGAATAAATGAAGATGAAGCCTTGATTCTGTTTTTGTTTTCTGCCTTTTGCTTACACGTTTGTTTTCTTCTCAATTAAACATGGATTATCTCTCTCAGAAATGTCATCCCTCTGCTGCTTTAAGTCAAACGGTTTCATAGCAAACGCTATCGCTTCAAGCACCTCCAGTAATAATCAGCAGAGTCTTTGTAACCTGCAGCAGCTTTGCTCTTAGTTCACGGCTGGCCAGAGCTGGGGTTACCGCCGCACTGAATGCTTAATAATACATAGGCATGCTTTTAATTGGAGGAGTTAAGCATGTGTGGGGGAACAAAAGAAAAAAGTGGGGAGAGTCAGTCAGCAGATGAGCCTCTGTGGGCTGTCTGTGGTATCAGTGCTCTGCAAACAATGAGACTTCCTTGCGCAGGCCCTTCGGTCAGTGTTAGGAGCGTTATGGCTGATGCACAGGACTGTGGAAACGCTGAAGCCCCCAAGGACGCGATTCTTTGCTTATATAGTCTTTCAATATCTGCTCCAGCGCTTTGAACTACTTCCTCCCTGTTGTTGTGTAAGATATAACGCTCTCGAAGAAAAGATGTATATGTTCTATTAATACTCAGGCTGCCAGGTACTAAACTAGAATATCCCAGACACAATTTACCTCAGGGAATTTAAAATGTGTCTTTAGGCAGCATACCCATGAATGTTGTTATTCTCCAACACTGCAGTTCAATTTTAAATAAACGATTAGTTGATGAATTGATTAGACATCAACAGAATGAATCAACAACATATTTGAGGATCCATTAATCATTTAAGGCATTTATCAAACAAAACTATGAAATAAATATATTTGGGGTCTGATTTGTTGATCATACTAAACAAGCAATATGAAGACTTCAAAAATGTGTTGATCGACAGAAATTTTACTATCTCAATTAAATGCTACACATTTGATGGATCCAGGATCTCACATGTGAGAATCTTCTGCTTTTCCTTCTCTTGCACTGTTGGTCGGACAAATACAATACATTTGATGTGATCACCTTAAGCTAGTAAATTGTGATGATTATTAATGAAGAAAAGATTCCGTAGATTAACCAATGATGGGTGTAAAGGAGTGTAAAGACTGATATGCTGCAGTGCCCAGGTTTATAACATAGCTACTTCAAAAACTCTGAACCCTCTGATTAGAAAATATCTAAAATGTATTGGCCAAATATCCACTACTTACTTGGAAAGCCACTGTGAACAGAAAACATACTGAAATACTGTCTTTTGCTGTTGAAATAGAAATATATTCTGATTTATCTAGTCTGTTCCTCTCATGGTAACGGAATTTGTTTTGTTCATCTTTTCCTTTGCTTCACATGTAGTCCCTTTAATGATGTTGATGGGGAGACACGGTCACTATACCGTAGAAAAAGATTGCTAGAAGTCAGTCCTAATCATTTGTCTGAAGACAGAAACAGCATTTAACCAGCAACGAGCAAAGGTCAAAAGACTGTGTGGCCGTGCAGGGCTCATCCTCATTAGAAATAACAGCACCATTGGACTCCGCTGAGCTGACAGTCAGCTAGTTTGGATTATGGATGACTGATGCAGTAGACATGAGGCGATGCCGCTAATGGTATTTGTGCCAAAATCCCCTGCCGCTCTGACCAAAGACAAAGTCAGTTGATGAATCTACATTTCCCCAAGCTGACTACTTTCACAGTGGTGTTCAATTGTACCAAGGCAGGACAAATATCAAGTAACAGAAAGTAAGAAAAAAAAGGAAATTGAGAGAATAATCAACAGTGGGCAGTGTAAGGGTCTGAGTTTAGCTGGGTAGGTGGAAATAACAAGCCCGAGCCATACAAAACCCAACATCCCACAACAAAACCTATCATTTCCTACTGAGGTATAATCACCTCCTGAGGGAGAGGAGGGGTACTGAGTAAGAGGCGAGGAGCTAGTGTACAGTGAAGAGACGCACTGAAATATTGGAATGAAAAAGAAAAAGATCTGTACTTCAGGAGATGAAGGGGGGAGTGTTAGCCTGATTTCTTTGATGAAGAAAGGATGAAGAGGACTGATTGAATCATACATTTTCAAAAAGGTAAAATTGTTTTGTATTGTTTTACAAACTCTTACGGACAACCCTGCTCTCAGCCCTGGCCCTCCTGCTTCAAGACAAATGTAATGCAGACATCTCACCTGCTCTTTTTCGCGGAGCTCAGTCTCCAGCTCCTGCACTCGTACAGCCAGTTGGGCGTTTTTCTGCTTCTCCTGATCAGCTTCATTACACTGAGCTTCTAGTTCTGCAATCTACGCATAGGACGAAAGGACGATGAGGAGTGTTTCACAAAAAATGTTGGAGAAAAGTGGTCAACAGATTGTTTTATTCTCATTTTGTTTACATCTCATTCACCTGTCATTTTGTATATGTTGAATCCTAAATATGCTGTATATTAAAGTGGTGACTGACACTAGCAATTAGAAAAAAAACAACTTGTAGTTTGTTACAAAATGTATCATTGCAACACCAGCCCAGCTGCAGTAACAGCCCACATTGATTATGAAACTAAAATGATTCTATTTATAGTTGACTTAGAGCTGAGGCGCTGGTGCGGGAAACACAGAAGCTAATAAAATGTACTTTGCTCATTGAGAGTCGAGAAACTAGACAAACTTGCATGTAATTTATCAAAATTTGGTGAGGGGTTCACTCATCCCTTTATACAGAGTTGAACAAAAATATGAACTAAACTGAGACAGAGAATCCATTTATTTTGCGATAATTTGTAGTGCAATTTTATTCCGTTTATACAAGTGTTACTCACTTGACACCTTTTCAGCCAGAGGGACTGATGGGTTTGTGTGCATTATTCAACTTCCCTGTAGGAGTGCTTATCTGTATTACCTTTTCCCTGAGCGTGTCACTTTCTTCCTTGCAGGCAGTAAGTTGTTTCTTCCAGCTCTCGACATTAGCAGAGGACTCCTGCAATGCGTCCACCAGCCTGGCATTATTTTCTCTTAAAGTCTGCAGCTCTGTTTCCCACTTCTTGGCGTTGGTGTTGCTGCCAGACAGGAGAGACAGAAGAGACAGAAACAGAGACAGATCCAGGAGGAGTTATTAATGGAGGGAAAATTTAGACAGGTTAGTGTTGAAATGCCTGGGGCTTGTGCCCAGTGACATGACACGTAATACAAAATCCTTCCAGTCATAACTATTTAATTAGCTGTGATGTACACCATACTGTCAGGAGATATTTAGGCCATAAAAAAATAAATAAGTGGGAAAAGTCTCAAAGGTCTTATGAGCTGTAGCTCTGATATGCACCAACACAGTTTGTTATCTTTTCAGAGTGCGTGTGTTTCTGTCTTATCAATACGGTTGGAGAGCTGGAGAGTTTATTTAGTATGCATCGCTGTTCCCTTTCTTATGCATGGCTTGGTTGAAGTGTGCTGCTCTCCATCAAATGTGGACTGACTTGCACCACAGCATTCTTCAATCCTCGGCTGTTTCCCTCCTGTGACACACTTGAGATGGCACTAAAAAGGGCCAAACAAAGCTAGGGAACAATGGTGGACCAAACTGTGATTTACAAGCAAAACCTGCAGAACGACTCATGTAAACTTGATGCACTATGAAACTAATTTTCAGGTTATAGATCTGTATCTTGCAAATATTTTCCTACGGTGTTTTCTAGAGAGAACTTTCTAGTTTGGTACCAATTGTAAAACAGAGACAGTTCCTTGAGTTTAGTTAGTTGACCAGAGGAATTTCCTGAATTCAAATGCTCAATTTAAAGCCAAGTAAATATTCTTTAGGTAAAAAAACTGGCAAAGAGGGGAGGAACACTTGTGGACCTGTAGATTTGATTCCATAGCTGGTGTTTTGGCAACAACGTGCCTTCTTCTGAGTCTAAGCTTTACGTCTTATTTATATCACCCGGGGGAAATTTTATTTATTTATCATTGGAAACCTCAGTCTCCACATCTGTTGAATTGTATACTTTTCTGTAGACAAATGCACCTTTTCTGCACATTGTAAAGACTCTCTAGGTTACAGTAGAGCAATTTTTCCACACAATTTAGTACCAATTTACATTGTCCTGTCTAGGAACCTTCTTAAAAAGGTCAGTTCCTTTCTAGGGTAATTACTAGACCCATAAAATAAAGCGTGCACTACCAACACCACTTATCCAGATGTTCCTTTAATTCTCATGTTTATAAAGTCTTACATATTGTCAGGGAAGGTCTGCAAATTGGTCTTTTCTTTACCTCAGGGCCTTTTATACCATCTGGATCAAACATGTCAAGTGATTTTTTTTTGCTAGCCAGTACTAATTCTGGCTAACTTTACACTGTAGTTTTAGTTGACTCTGATGCCCTGGGGTCATTTTAATTCCATCTGGAACCACAGCTGGTGTTTCATGCAATTACCGAATTATACACTCAGCATCTGGATTATAAAGGCCAGATATTCAAATGGTGGAGGGGAGCAGTGTCACTCTTTAGATTAGATCAGATGATTTCTGAGTCCTTTGGGGATGGGATATCATCCCAGCAGCAATAAAATGTAGAGGGAGAACATTTGAGCACCGTTTGGTGCAGAGAAAATTAAACACAAGAAAAGAAATAAAAGCTATGAGGAGCTGCTGTGTTGGAAATTATTTTATTATATGCCCCTTGAAGTGACTTTTGCTGATTTGTGTGGATGACTCAGTAAAATGAATGGGTAACGTCACATTGTCCACATGCTTTACTAAAAACCTGCGTATGTGTTATGTGGATGAGGAATAAAATGGATTAATTAAAAAACGTTCTTCTTTGTTTAGGTTAATGTAAACTCTTGTATTTAATCTAATCTAGATATTGCACATTCTCACTATTGCGATGTGGAGTAGGCATCAGGATGAAGGCTGATAGATCACATGTAGTTATGTTATTGATTTAGTAGATGAACTTCACATTCACATTATTATTATTACATTATTATTGACATCATAAACTTGACATTCTTGTGATGTTTCCATGAAATGTACCCTTACCTCTGTTCTACTGCACTCTTGAGACGTTCGTTCTCGCTCTGCAGCACAGCAGCCTCCGGACTGACATGAGAGATTTTTTCATCATCTGTCCCATTAATGCTGGACGCCTGGTTGGATGAGGGCGTCTCACGTCCAGACTCCTGGTACAGGACAGAGGTAGGCTTGTTATGGTTCGGGGCAGGTTTTGATTCAGTCAGAGCTTACCTGCAGCTCTCTAAAGGTCCGATGGGTTCAAATATGTCTCATAAATCCTGCTCTGAATGTGAAAATAGGGCTCTGAGTTTCTTTGGGTGAAACACTGTAAACACCCGGGACACGTCAGCTATGACAGCGGAGGAGTGAGGAAAAACTGTTGCCAGTATTTATCATGTCATATGGCCCAGCAGCTTCCTGTGTTTCAGAGCTGAGTCTGATTCCTGCCATCTGGAGTCAGTGTAGGCCTGGCAGCCGGTGACCGGGCAGTGACTGCTGCATCTATCTCCAATCAATGCTGTTTACTAACTTACAGAATCACCGCTTGTGTAGAACTGAGAAACATTTATTGTTGTATTACTCTGGCTGACTTCCTTATGTGCTTTCCGTGTAGTTAATAGCTCAGGATGACCTTTGGCCTCTCATGAGGATTCACACTATTACATTAAAGACTTCTGTTGCATTGACAAGTAATTTT
This sequence comes from Nannoperca obscura, assembly GCA_036024295.1. Taxonomy (NCBI): domain Eukaryota; kingdom Metazoa; phylum Chordata; class Actinopteri; order Centrarchiformes; family Percichthyidae; genus Nannoperca; species Nannoperca obscura. The sequence goes on along the minus strand of JAVQJL010073902.1, from coordinate 40,258 downwards.
CAACACAAGCTTCATAGAACTGTGTTCACATAAATAATGAAACTCAACAATTTGAATAGTTGATTATACCAGAAGTTGGTTCTAAACAGAGCATCTGTACCCTTTTGTGTTTGTGGAGGAAGGTTTTCATATCGGATTTTCTCTACAGTGTTGCTAGTTTTGTCTTTGTGGAGACCAACAGTGACTGCAGAGGAGACAGGTGGCCAGCAGAGGTGTTGTACTGAATCTCAATTTTGGACAGCAGAGATATGTCATTTACCTGGGAGTGATTACTCAACGTCTCCACCTTCTCTTGAGATTTGTCCCTTGCTAGTTTGGCCGCTTCTTTTACCTCCTGGAACTTCTCTGCAAACTGAAAACATGACAGAGACATGAAAGAGCTGTGATGATTAGTGGCAATACGAGCTGAAACGTCATCTGTATTTCAGCTCGTCTTGAAAAGTTTGCGATATCATGGAACCAATTTTCAAGTGATAGTGAGGATTTTAGAGTCACATACACCCTTAAATCCTTTTCTGATTGGTTTGTGTCCCCATCTGATGTTCAATTAGTAACAAATTGTGCACGTCACACTCAAGTTTTAAGACAAATACATAAATCAATCGTCTCTAAGCCATATGGATGCTTTTGTGACTTCACGTGATGCTGCAGGAATGTTTCCTCCCACCTTGGCCAGTTGCTGCTCCGAAGCGAAGCCCAGTCCAAACACAGTGTTGGCCCTGCTGTCCGCCCACTGGCCAAACTTCTGCGATGTCTTGGTGAACGTCATGTTGGGTGTGATGGTACTGTTAATGATCACCTGTTAGGGCAAGAATGACTTATTAGTTTCCTGGCCCGATCAATATGGATATATAGACTTCCAGCATAGTTCTCAGGTACATCTGACTGGCCCCCTCCCTCAGAAAGATGTCTGTTGCTGGGCTTTGGAAATTGTGTTCAGCCATATTAGAGAAGAAGCTCCAGCAACTGCATTCACAAGATGAACAGTCCTATTGATTTAGCAAAGGACAATTACTCATTCCAGCTCCATTCATAGAGTAAATCTGGAATAACCTGCTCATGTCTTTCACCATGCTCACACTGACAAGTTTGATTAAACCTGCCACATATTTTATTTTTTTCTAAGGATGATCCACTTGCTCATGTCCACGTTTGTGAGCCTCTCTACAATCACATTTAAATTGATGATACAGGATTGCAAATAATCAGTCACACAATGCAGAGAGTCTCAGTGCCTCACAATGTCCTTTGAATCAAAGAATCCATCTTCAACCTACAAATATTGACACACACTAAGAACCTGTCGTGTTACAGAGTTTACTATACACCTGCCACCACAGGCCTGTACTACGAAGCAGGATTTGGGGTTAGCGAGGTAATTTCAGGTTCAACTCTGGGATTTCAGACCATTACTACGACGGTGATTAAATCGGGTTAAATCGCCATGGTAACGTCTAACCTGCTGTTTATGTTCAAAATAACTGACCAATCAATTTTCTTGGAAAATGGCACCACCAATAGAAATGAAGTGGAGCTTGTAAACTCTTTTTATGAGAGATAGTTTCTCATGTGAGGAACTGACTTATCTGTCAGCTTCATGCAAGAAATGTCAAAGCCATTTCCATTGTGCTTTAGTATCCCGATATCCTACAACAGAGACTGATTGAAGCACTATAATCCTTCTACTTCTAATATATCAGTGTAAACATATTTACTGCTAAATTATGTTTAATTTAATTTGTTTTATTTGTTCCCAAGTCCATTTGACATCGCCGTTGTTGCAGCTGAAAGAATCAGGCTAAAACTGCCATAAGAATGTCAGCGACACATTCATTTAATGGAATACTACTGACGGAGCAGTGATATTAATTTGCGCATTCACGCAGTCAGCAATATTCTTGCAGCTGTCTTTGCTGCATTCAGCGGTTGCAGCAGAGTTGTTTTTAGATTGGAGGATGTGTTTAAATTCAAGGATGGGGGGGGGGGTATATATAATGTAAGTGAATGTGAAACATTTTTTTTTACAAATTTTTTGTTCTGGTCATTTTGATCCACAATCACAAATAAAAGACACACAAAAAAATGAATAAGTAAATAATACATTAACACACACACACTATGAACACTATGAAGTGGTGACTGCTGACCCACTATCCTCCAAGTAATCAAATTACAATCTCTATATTTGATACATTAAATATTCACCTGTTGTAGCTATGCAGTAGATCAGCTGCCAATAAACTGCTGTAGTCTAAAATTGTAAGTAGTGGGGCAGTGACAGTATAAACCAGCAGATGCTTAAAACAGTATTTCTGCCTGACCAGACTGCACTGATTTGTGTGTGTTCACTGCTGATATATGAACAGCTAGATGTGCATGTAAACACAAGCAGCTTTAATTTACTACTGTGCATGTACACAAACAAAATCTTACCACGTAAAAATAGCACGCTCAAATTACCACAACAATTAAGAAACAATAGAAGACAGTTTAATCACAGTGCAGCCCTTGTTTCATAGCAACATGGCTCTGAAAACAGGATTCGAGAATTCAAATTGCTGACAGACTCGTGTCCTTTTCTTCGCCCCCACCGTCTCCCTCTCCATCTTTTTAGTGGCTGAGGTGGTAAAACACTTTATACTGAGACCCAAAACGCAAAGCCTGAGCTAACAGAATGAGCACATTAGCACGCAATCAATACCCTCTGAGACATTTGCGTCCCATTCAGAACAATGTTAATGGCTGCTAAAGCCTTGAGATCACTGCGCATACACAAAAAATACCTTAATCAGTGTCAGATACTGTAAAAAATGACAGTTGCAACCTCTGATTCAGGCTGCATTTCCGCATCTAGGGGTTATAAAGAGAGTGGCACTTTACTAAGGTGCCGGAGTTTAAAATAATCACCCTTTCGTAGGCTTCATCAAAACAAATGTTACCTAATTTCCTCAGAAAAGGAAAGCCTGAACAACACTCATATGTCTCGTCTCTAGCAGCGAAGTGAATATTTAACAGAGCTCATGGCGTGGGCTCAAAGAGAAGTGTTAAGATAAGATGAAACTTTAATGATCATTGTGGAGAAACTGGGCCGTTGCTAAAAAAAAACAAACAAAAAAAAACACAGGGTGTACGGACGGTAAACATACGGTAAGCATTAATCATTTTAAGTCATTTTCTTTCAAGCAAATATACGAAACATCTTATTAGGGTTGTTTTTTTCTTTGTCTTTTAAGAACGTAAACTGAATATTTGGGGTTTTTTGACTGTTGGTTGGCCATTTGAAAACATCAGCTGATCCTTTAAATAATTATTCTTAGTTATTAATTGAGAATACAATCAATTTAATTATTTTATGTAATTTGGAATATTTTTGCCATATCATGATTAATATTGTGATATACTGTATATTGGAAAAGTATTGTGACACTGAATTCAACCAGCCTTACACATAACAAATCTTTGGGCAGGTTATTGATCCTGTATTATGTTTGAACACCTACAGAAACATGAGAACCAACAGGTAAAAAAAAACAACAAAAAAAGGTAAAAACAAATTCTGTGGAATCCCAATGAACGATCTGCAACTTAACACACAGGACAACCTGGTTGCCCCCGTCTTTGTGGGCCCTGTGACTGTGTGCTGGCATGTATGAGTGTACGACTCCGTGAGCAAGCGAGTGAGAGTAGGAGGGTGTGACAGAGGGAGGGAGAGCAGAGTGACGCTGGCAGCTGTGCCGGTGGTGAGCTGGGCTGCGGATCAAGTGGCACATGAGGTGCAGAGCGAAGCACGGCTGGCCAATGGCCTGAGGGTCAGTTAGAAATTCAGAGACAGCCAGCTGAAAAAAAGGGAAACTAGCTACACAGTGGTAGCCTTTTTTATTATTTTTTTACAATGACAGAAATTTGAAAGCCAAAATCCTCAGCTAACTTGTAACTGTATTCCATCCATTTATAATGGGTTTTTGTCTAAAAACCTGAAACATTACTATACCATTTTAAAATGATAAATGTGTCAGTATTACTGCTACTTACTACTTGCTCACAGCAAACTACCTCACTATTTTCCTGTGGTCACCATTCGCAGACTTCTGTGGGTTCCAGCTGAATGTGCTGCACAAAGCCGGGTTTTTGAAGGATATATATCAACATAATAGTGACAAATGGGCAGCAAGGACAATCATGATGATGATGAACAGGAGGAACTGGCAGCGCTGTTACAACTGAAACACAGCCAAAGAAAGACGAGACGATGGTCTCGGTGTCCTCTCATCAAAGCAGACAACAAAATGGAACATTTCAATTGCTCATCATCAGAGGTGTGATGTAGATGAAGAAATGTTAAATATTTTTTTGTATGTCTGCCAACTGCTTTAATTACTTGATGCATTTTAGATCACCATATATTAAGGGCAGCAAAAAAAAACACTGTTCTTTGGTGGCAATGTTTGGTTTGGTTTTTCGAAGGGAGAACGTTTAACAAAAGTGGAGTCAGGGGTGAGCCACCACATCCAAATCTTAAAGTGAAGGCTTTGATCTGACATAAAATTAAATGTTACTTTACAGCACTATAGAACTAAGGTCTGGGACATGCCTATCCTGGCTGCACAGAAGTGAACATGAGTGGGTAATGTGAATGTACTGAAGTAGTTGTCCTGACAGCTTGTTTGAAATGCAGGGCTCCATGAAGCATTTTTAAAATTTGGAGGTTCTGCACATCGGCTCCTCTACAATCTACAGTCAGCCCTAATATCCTACCCTGCATAGATCCACAGAGGCCTATATGTGTATCTTCACAGAACTATAACTTAAGATGAGACTAGATAACAAACGGGAAATTTCAGTCACAATAAACGCAGCATACAGGACATTCAGCTTCTAAGGCTGTCTTGGTGGTTGGCTGATGCACAGCAGCCTTTTCATTGGGCATAGTTAATGAAAACATATCATGCTTTAGATGGCATTCATATGTTTTGATATTTATTGTCCCACTTAGTTTTTCTGACAAAATGAGTGATATGTAATGCCGTTTACATGCTCCCCAGCTCCTACCAGCTTTGGTGTGTGCCCCATAATCGTAATGGATGATTGTTTTGGAACTTGTATCGACCCAGTGCGTTCTCGTCATGACGGCTGTGTATACAGTAAAGTACCCAATCTAACTTGATTTTAGTGACACACCAGAACTCCAACTTAAAAGTGTAGGGGGAAAATACTGGCCTCTGAAGCATGGGGTGGACATGTCCCCTTCATGGAATAGAAGCTTTTTCTTGGTGGAAACAAAACTTTATGACACACAGGCAGAGAAACTACATGGTGTCTGTGGGGTGCAGCCATTATTTTAAAGGGAAGCAAGGGAAAAGGGAACACAGGGAACTTGGTTGCAGGTTGTAATATTGGCGTATACATTAAACTAGTTAAAAACTGGCAAAACATCTGGCAAACCTACCAGCAAAAACACATTTAACAAGCTCACGTAGCGGATTTTGAATTATTGGCAGAAACTTGTCTTTTTGCTTACCAGCCCACGGCACATGAGAAAAAATGTTAATTTTGTACACCGGCTGTGAGAGAAGTAGTAAAAAATAAAGAATAAATAGGTAGTTAAAGAGAGTAATGTAAGAGAGAAAATTAGGCAAAAAAAGGCATAGAACATATAAAAAAAAAGAGAAGAGCTGAACATTTTTTACATGTCAGTTATCACACTTGGAATAATTCATAAAGTACAGCAAGACTCTTCACTGTGCTGTCATTGTGCTTGGTACACCGCTGTCTGAGAAGTGGGATTCAGGATGAACGAGAGTCAAATGTGCTGATATGCTCCTCTACTTGCCATATCATCAGCAGCGAGTTGCCCGGCCATCGTGGATGGACAAATATAAGCTATAACGGTCTGTCATAGTTAGTGTGTACAGCAGCACAGACTATTGTTCTAGACAGACCTGTCTCCCTCGCAGCTAGCGTACAAACTAGAAACTATATTTAACATTTATTTGATATGACTCAACATTTCCCCGCTTTCACTTACTACTTCCAGACATCACTTTGACTTGGAAACGAATCAAATTGAAATCATCAGGAGTCATGTCTATTCAAATTGAGACAATATCTTATTTCATACACTTGTGTCCTTATATAGCTGCTGCCTGCAGACATTTTATGACACATACGGCTCTGTTACTCAAGGCTACAGGAGAGAGGAGAGACAGGGGGCAGGGAGGATGACAGGAGTGGGAGAGCAGAGAGTGGTCCCATGGCCTCGAGGACATACAAAAATACAGATGCATCTAGCCAGAAATAAAAGCAGATTTCCAATCTCTTTCTTACAAAAGAAAATGAGGGACGAGGGATGAGGGACTTGGAAGAAAAAACAAGTAGTATTGTCAGTACTGAAGCTCCAAAAGTGCTGCTTGATGACATAACAGATTACAGTCTTTGCCTCTGGTTTCTAGCTGTGGGAAGAGAGCTATTTTGAAGCTAACAGAGTTGGACTTAATGCTATGCAGGAATAGAAAAAATAATGCATTTTAAATTTACTTTTAAAAAGTTGTTTACTTTAAATTGTAGTGAAAAGTATCTGTTTCTAATCTAAAAACCACAACAAAAGCTATATATTTGAGGCAAACAGTCAAAGTCTATTTGTATTTGTCACAGAAGAGCTTCTCCTTAGCAATAGCAGAAAATGCTTGCTTTGCAAATATTCTACATTCAGATATATCTATGTTGAGTTCCTGTGAGACCCACCCTTCAGCTCTCGGGTTGGTAATCCTAATGCTGAACTGAACTTCTCCCAAACAGAGAAGTGCACGATAGAAAGGACCAACCAAGAGGACATAAAACATCCAAAAAACCGTCAACCCGTTCAGTCTCTGAAGTGGCTCTGCAGGTAATCTGTGTGATTTAAGATTGTGCCAAAGGTGATTGCCTGGCAGTGTCAACAGAGGGATACTGCTGTCATAACACTCCTCCAGTTTTCACACAGAGAGAAGACTCTGATCGCCATGGAAACACATAATCTACTCTCTCAGTTAGCAGAGAGTGTGAATATGGCATACAGGCATGCTTATACGGTGTGTCTATTATCACATGCTGATTTAATCTCCACATCATGCTCTTGTGATGACAAATCAAAATAATTTTGGAAAATTTGTCTGCTGTTTTTATGTATAAAGACACCGACAGTGTTAACAGGAAGTTCATGTTCTTTAACCAAGCAAGAAACAGAATTCAAAAGAAAAACATCAAATTGGGTCAAAAGTCAGGGCAGAGGGATTACACTGACAAGACAAAAAGCTGATCCAGTGGGATCACTATTTAAAAGCTCTATAGTCCTTAAAGTATGACTACTGTCGACTGTTTGTTGATGACACTAAATTTCAGAGAATGGACTTTGATTGTGGCTCAATAGGTATGCAGCTCTTGGCTGCTCTTTTTAATTTGTTAGAGGGGATGTTTGCTGATGTTCAGACTCTGATTTCAACCTTCATGTTACCGTTTTGTCCATGCTGTAAGCCTTTCATAAACTTATAGCAATCTTAATGGAGGCTGTTTTAGCTAGGCAGCAAGCTTATTCACATTTAAAGTGATGCTTTGTGACCCTAGACATGAATATGTGCTGAGCCTACACTATTTACAGTTCTCCAACTATCAAAATGTGCTGCTTTTCTCGGCTTTATATATTTGTAAATATTACTATGTTTGGATTTTGGACTATTAGTCTGACAAAAGAAGCGATTTCACCTTGCACAATTATTTGACTATATCAAATCAATGATCACTTGATTAATCAACACAGAAGACTATAACTAGTTGCTGCTCTAGTTCAAATGAATGATTCTGAGCAAAAGTTTGGTCTCATGTAATGCACAATTGGTTGAACAAAGTTCATTGCTTTGAACAAAGGTTTGATTTTTTTTATCTGTGACTTTGCATTAATTTGCCATATGCATATTGTATACTGTATATCAATAATTCATTTCAACCATACCACCCAGCAACGATTTCAATCCATTTTTCTTCATTGTTTTAACATGAAGTGGGATATTTGAAAGACAAACAGGCAGCCATAAAATACTTTCATCACAAGCAAGAGGACACAAAAATATGAAATGGTCCAATGTTAGGTTGATGCTGATTGATGGTAGCTGCACATGTAAACATTAATATGCGTCATAATTCCTTTTGTTCAATTCTGGCTTTGAGTGCTCTTCTTCAGCCTCAACTGCCTCTCCTGAGAGCAGGCAAATTATTTCCATCTTCAGTTTCACATATGGACACACACACACACACACACACACACACACACCTTGGATCCATCCACACTGATGATTCGGTAGCTGTTACGCGTGCTGTCGTAAAAATAGGAGACGGTGACCGCCTGCTTGCTGGCAGGAACCCAGTTCTTCTTGGTGGTTGGGTCGATTTGGAAGACATGGGCCCTGGTGGTGTAGATCGGCTGCTCCCTGGAGTGCAGAGGACAGGGGAAAGGGGCAATATGAGAGACAGATCACTGCAGATAAGACACACAACATGTAAACAGATCAAAGCACAGCAAAGACAGTATCCACAGATCAACAAGCCACATTTCACAACATTTAGCCAAGCATGCACAGTAACAGTGTGTATTGAGTTCTTAACATCTCTCCATCACATTGTGCCGGCAGAGACACGGTGCTGTGTCTCCGGAGATGCAGTCCTGAGAGTCTCAGCATGGACGGGTAGGTGATAATGTAACACAATCCCCTAAATCCTTATAGCAACCCAAAGCCATTAGCACATCGACACCCCCTACCCTCCAATAGGTGACAGCAACACATATCTAGGTGTTTGTGTGAGGCTGTGCACTTGTACGTATGTGTATGCACTCACATTGATTGTCTAGAAAGATTTCCTCTGTGCACCAAATACATTCGAGACAATTATCTACTTGTGGTAACACAGAAAAACAATGGAAGACTTGCGGTCGTCTTGCAGAAAAACTTAAAGTAAAATAAAAATAGGAGGTTCACATCACTCTTAATACGCTCATCATTTTTCCAAGATGCAAACTAATCTTGACTGGAAAGGCTCATCAGTTTCATGAAGACAGGTGTTGTTCCTCAGTTTACCTGATGAGGGGAAAAAAACTAATGTCATCAAGTAAAGTCTTTCAGAATCACCAATGATGTCAATGGTGTGTGGATGTTGAAATATGGTCAGCAATTAAGTTTCCCGTTTCCCATAGCTGAACATAACATTACTCAAAGCCTGAAAGCCTCTTCGTAATCTAAAGGATTGTTCAAAATCAGGCAGACTTGATGAGAGTATTCTGGTTTTCTGTGGACAGGTTTACAATATGTATTATATTAATCAGTTCTTTCAAAAACAAGTACTCTGAATAAATCTGTAGAAAACAATGCAATTTAGCAGAAATACTGTTTGTACAGACTGAAGGGTGTAGGCTGAAGTTACAGCTTATTGTGCCCATTCTTTTTACAAAAAAGTTATTATTTCCATTTTTGTATAAATTTCAGCCATTTCATAGCCAACCCTATTAGAAAGAATTGCTTCACATTGCTTCTCTTCAGCCTTCAGCCGTATAAAAAAAACGTTTCTTAGTTTAAAAAAATCTGTTTGTTTGGCTCTTAACTATTCTAGCAGTGTTTGAAATGTTTTTTGTTTGCTGCTCAGGGCTGAGTGACCGTGACAATTTCATAGGAGGCTTTCAACTGAAATGAAACCATGACGATTACAGCCAGCAGTTTTTCCAACATCAACATAGGATAGTGATTACCATAGTGAGTACTATGATGATTAAAGGAATCTAAAAGCTATTATTGTCAATGGTAAAATAATGTGCTCAATTAAAACCCTGAAATGAATCCTGTAATGAAACCAATGGTATTGGGAAACAATTAAACAAATTATGTTAACATAATTTCCATCCATCTTGGGAATAATAATAATCAAAACTCTTCTGACTCACCAGTATTTACTGGCTATACTTCGTTTCTGTCCTTCCTAGAGGTACTGCTGTCTGGTCATTTGATCTAATCCAAATCCAGTATGGAATCTTCTTTCCGAATACAAATCCTTCCGAGTCCCTTACACAGTCTATTTAGGTTTAACTTAGAAACAATAAAACAAGCTGCAAATCTGGGTATTTTACCAACCTGGAGCCAAATATGAAATAGAGTTGGCTATCAAAACCCAACTCGACAGTGATTGCAATGGGGAAAAGTTCAAAATCATGTCATCTATCTTTGAGAGGGTGAAGTAATCTGCCTCCAGCAACGAGCAGCTCGCTGCCCGTGTGATTCAGAAGAGCATCAACATGGGGATGAAGGAGCAGAATCAGACCGCCTGTTAAACTTGAATGACTGCAGACTGAAAAAATACAGTGAAAATGGTCCTCCTCTTTATGACATACACAGACACATCTTTCTCTCCAGACAATGATTATCCTCTCTTACCTCTCACTTACCACATCTGGTCTGATATAGTGTACGATTAAGCAGCATATTTATAATCTACAAATGTAAAACGGAAAAGCTACACAAACTTGATCTGGGAGGGGGGGGCGGGGGGGGGGTTCAATTACAGAAGGAAAATCTATGAAATCTTTACTGTTAAACATTATAACAGTACACAAGAATTTGCAATTTTACACTTTTCTCGCTTTTACCAGATTCAAGAGCCATGTTGTCACATCCAAGAATAATTCTAGGACATTGCTGAAAGGTAGCTTGTGGTAAAAATAACCACACCTGCATGCAGTACACACATATTCTCAGTTCCATACAAACTATATAGGTACTCGACACTAAAAGAACACCACTGCTAAAAGTGGAAGTTGCACTTCCCTTTAATGGTAAGGCTTTACTTGGACTGGACCCAGCAGGTTTAAATTATCCACTGGAAGTTCTCATTTTAAAAAGGTGAGTGCAGGTGGTTGTGATGCTGCTCTACAAAGTTCCAAGAGCGAATGATAATTAAGTCGAGTGGCTGGATGAGAGGGATCAGAGGACACCTCAAGACCTCAATAATGGATGGAGATGAAGAACATGGGGTAGACAGATGGAAGGCACTTCAAAATGTGAAGGGAATGTGTCTTTCAGACAGTGGTGAGGCTTACATGGTGCACGCTGCTTGGTACAGTGTTGTTACCCAATCCGTACCGGAAACCCGATTTGTTCTGCGTATGTGTGAAAATGCAGCTATTTCCTGTCACTGCTTTTTCTCCTGTAAATTAAATTCTTCAGTTTTCAGTTGAAGTCACACTTTATGCTGAGAATTGCATTTCTGTCCGTGTTTCTCTTCGTCTTCTTATCTTGTTATCTATGCAATTAATACAGTTTAGTGGTTTGTCTTGGCACCTTTAACACGACTAGCCGCCCTGGTCTCTTCCTTTTTCCTTGAACATGTGTTCTTGGATGTTCCTCCCTCGTCTTCTTTCTCGTCTAAGTGAACGGTCACACCAAAAAGTGTCACTTAGAAATTCATTCATGTGTCCTTGTGCAATATGTCAGTAGCACTGGAAGCTTCATGACATACTGAATACATCGTTGAGGTCCAACAAATGTTCAGAGCACATTTCTTTGCTAATAAAGCATGTCCTTTTTTTTTTTTTTTTAAATCCTGCATAGTTTACATCCATGTTCGCTTGCTACAAGACTTCATCCTCACCATCATTACTATGTTTATGTTTACCGTTGCTTGTTGGCAAGAATATGTATGGTGGCGTGCATGCCTATTTATATAAAATGAGAAGGTTCAATACAGCTAATATTATAGCTTACTTCATTTGGAATCTCCCTCTACACTGCACTTTAAAAATCAGTACTGTCACAGCAGTTTGTAAATGGTCAACAGTGCAAAGTTGAACTTCATGCAAAAGCAGTGGGAGTACTTATTTTGCCTTCATGAGTAAATCCACTGATTGCTGTGGTTTTATTGAAATCAGCAGATTTTGGTCTTTTGCCATTGTAAATGCTGATATGTCATGGTCTGGTTGGTTGTGCTAGTTAGGTCTGTTTGTCTTCTCAACAAGCTGTTCGGTGTCACATATGTTACTGTTTAATTGTTTTGTTTGTAGGCATCAGTTTTCACTTCTCATTAATAGTTTATTCAATTTTGGTGTGCTCGTTCTCTGTAAAGTCCCTTATGTGCTTCACGTCAGGGGATACTGAAAACATAGACATAACAGATTACCTATCTCCACCGCACATGGTCTTCCCACTTGGTTACAAACATGCTCCCAGGAGAGAGCTTTTCTAGCACTCGGTTTTGTGTTGTAAACCTTGTGAAATCCTAAAACTTTCTTTCTCTTTTGGCTTTCCCTTCTTGGCCTGCCGTTTACTTTCATGACATGAAAGGTTTCAACAAAACGTGTGAAGAGCGGGTGCCGAGCTGGACACAGCGGCACAGCCACACTTGGCGCAGCAAAAAATAATAATTCCATTAGATTCCAAAAACCATTAGAAATATTGCATTTGTTTTAGAGCGCAGGGAAGTGGTTAGAAAAATAATCCTAAATCCCAATCTTCTGAGAGCATGTTCTTAAAAAGTCACTAAAATGATTCCAAACAAAAGGTTGCAAAAACATAACTCCTAACACGTCTCTACAAGGCTCGAGGGGTTATTAACAGGGTACAGATGGTGCCATTGTTGTCAAGAGGACATTCAGTTCACTTATTACTTTAATGCACTACTATGAGTGAAAATACTGTCAGACAAGGCAGGCAGCAAAAATTCACGAGCTAATAAAGCTTTTACTTCCACTGGGATTATGGTTCTCACAAAAATGAAAGCCTAATAAATTCACTGTCCCTTTAAGCCTAATCTCAGTCTTCATCTGTTTTTGGGAACAACAAAACCCATTATACAGATCACTGTTGTCGCTTTACACACACACACACACACACACACACACACACACGCACGCGCACACGCACACGCGCTGACCTTTGCAGTGGTGGTGTCTGGAGCCAGCACACCCTGGCAGGAGTAAGAAGTGAAAGGCCACTGCAGAACACATGGATGTACTCACACACTGTTGGTGGAATCCAGTGATCTGATTTTCTGAGATAAAGCATTAGATTGATTGATTTTACTGGATAAAAAAATTTGGGACTTTATGGCCTCCGAATTCTTTCGCCCGCTCACTGTCAGGTGCGCTGTCCCCTTCTGGTCCTTTAAATAATTTACAGGTGTGGGTGTGTGTGTGCAGGGAGCTGGTTTGAGTAAGTCTGCGCTTTCTGTGCCTACTTACACCTACACACATACCTTAGGCCCATCCACACTGATGATGCAGCAATCGTGTTGCGTACCAGCAAAAGAATAAATTAAAAACGAAGGAATGAGCTGACAGCCAGATACCTGAGCACTAAGTCAAACTGTTGAGAAGGCACTTCATTGTACCTAGAAAAATAGACTTTACATTTAATGAATCTACATCACAAAAAGTTATGAAAACACACTACATCAAACTTCTAAGATTTTAATTCTGAAGAGAAGGAAAAGTGTTCGGCTGCCAGGTTAGCATGCTAAATAACTGCACTACATTACCTCTGAGGAATATGGAGCAGCAATATCGTGAGTGATGAACGACCAAGCCTGCCTGCTTCTTGTTCTCTTAAATTCTTTAAAATGTTAGTTTGATCACTACCTGGGGTTTACCTCAACACCATATTCTGTAAGTGAAGTTTGCTAAGAGAGGGATAATCCTGCTGCTTAAAGACAACATTTTATGAAGATGCAGGATGAGTGTGAAGAACAGCAGCTGGCTTCTTTCTTTGACTGAGAGTTCAAATGTGCAGTCACGTTGCGTTTGTGTTCTGCTACACCTGTGGAATTCAGCAAGTGAGAAAACAAACTCGTCCAGATTCCTGAGTTTAAGAATCTACTGCAGACGAATTCCCCCAACAAACTTTCCTCATCAGTCAGTGTTCTACCTCTCTGTCCAAATGAACAGAGAGATGATTTGAGAATCTGAGATCTTAACAGTGTAACGCCAAAACCCGAACAGGCTTTGTGGAATCAGCATCTGACAATGCTGTAGTGCTCCAGGCAAACGTATACTTACATTATATACTTTATGCTGTATATTTGATTACTCTTGTTCCTTTTACGTGATGACCTGATGACTTGCTAATGTGCAGTGAAACTTTAGTAAAGCAAGAGCAGACTTTTTCTTAACTGACAGTATTGTTACAGAGGTAATTGTCTCCCTATAAATGGGTCAGCAGAGAGATAGCATCAACACACAATGTCTGGGTTTTACACCATGTTTGGAGTGTGAAATGAGCTGAGGACAAATAAACTAGTCCACTGTACACCCAGGTACTATTGGGTGAAGACCCACAGGCACAGCGATATGAATGAGCCTGTAACGCTATAATGGGATCTCTTCATTAGCGAGACAACATCTCTGTGCCAATGGGACTTCATAAGGTCGTTGACCTGTTTAGAAATATGTTTTCCCCTTTGAATCCCGCCAGAGGCAAAACACAAACCTGAACATACATTTTTTTGTGAAATGCACCACATTATTGTGAGTGGTGTGATGAAAAGACACTCCGCATGGCAAACAATATTATTAATAAAAGACGCAACTTTGAGTGAATTAGAAGTCTTTTTCAGCATGCTGGTGTGCATAATGTACGGGCAGTGAACACACATACATTACTCAACCAGTTGTCAAATTCATGACGGCTGGATTTGTCTCGAGGAGACAGGCACTAAAGCAGTCAACAATCACCAGGCTACATCCAATACTTATAACACTAGCAGAATGTGTATTAAATGATGTCCTTAAACCTAAGTGGTCTGCAAAATACAAGGGATTTGCAATTCTGGCTGTGTGAAAATAATTGCAATACTTACTTGTCAAATATCTACAGTAGAGGGAGAAACACTGATTTATTATTTCCTTCCTCACTTTCTCTGCTAGTGCTGACAACATTGCACTAAAGTTACAATTGACTTTTCTGTGGCACCGTGTAACAAAAGAACATCTTCTCCCACATCTGTCAGAGGGGGAAAATGAGAAACTCATATTTAGGTCGCAGGGTGCACAGATCTGGGGACTCGACATGAAAATGGCAAATTAGAAACAAATGTGTTGCAACGACCAAAGCGGCAGTCGTTTTTCAAACTTGAAAGAAACTGAATTTAATAACTTGAATTCTCATTAGCCGTTATAATCCTGGTCATATGAACACAGGTAAGGCCCTCCGTGATTTGTACCTGCGAGGCCTTATTAGTGAGAGCGGTGTTTTATCTGAGTGAATGAGCAAAGTAGGCAGGAGAGGAAAGCTCTGTGGGATCGTCACTACAACACCACCTGGGCTTTTATTGCAATAAACATGACGCTCTACTAATGATGTCAGGTGGTCAAAGAAGGGCAGGTTTGCCTGCAGATACTGTAGCATGCAATAACCTGAAGATCCCTGCCGAGTCAGACAGAATACATAAAACTGA
Source organism: Nannoperca obscura (assembly GCA_036024295.1). Lineage (NCBI taxonomy): Eukaryota > Metazoa > Chordata > Actinopteri > Centrarchiformes > Percichthyidae > Nannoperca > Nannoperca obscura. The sequence continues at coordinate 24,802 of JAVQJL010073902.1, read as the reverse complement.
AATGTTGTGTAGCCGTGAAAGAGATTTGTTAAAAGACAGCTGTTGCAAATATCCTATTTAAAATGTTGGTCTTTAAAGACTTATTGACAGGTCACAAAGTCAAACTAAAATCCCACACACACTCACATAGGCGATATAGATCCCTTGTACTCACTTTATTAACAATCGTTCCAGTCTTCAAAACTTCATCAGGCAAAATTCATGAAGATCTGAGGACTGAAACGTTGTTAAAGAAGGGAGTCGAGTCAAGTCGAGTTAAAGAAGAAATCGACAGTGACTGGGATTTGGTGTATTGTTAAGCTTCATTCACATTTCGGCTATTTTGTGTGTTTTATTGTATTTAATTTAGTGTTTAAACATTTAGTTTAAAGATTAGTGTTTTTTTCTTCTCAGATTGTTTTTTTTAAATGTTTTTCAGATCCCTGAACAGGTGAAGTATGCAGGATGCAAGAAAAAGCAATGAGTCGAATTTCATTGTTATTCTAGATTTTGACCATATTGATATTATACAGTATATAAGATTGTTTTAATAATTGTATTACTGCTATTAGTAAAAAGGTGACCTTCATTATTACTAGCAATGTGTTGGCGTCATACAGTATACTGAACTGTATCTCATGCCAGTACAGCTCATTAAACTGGTGAGAGAGAAAGAGAGACACGGTCCCATGCAGCACAGGCAGCAGGCCAGATTCAAACCATCAACCACAGCAGGTCCTCCTCCATCCCACTGAGGCAATAGAATGCAGAGCCCAACTTAATCTGAGAGCTCGGAGAAAAGGGAGAGAGAGGAAGTCTCCACAGAAGCACAGCATGGCAGCAGATGGCCTCCTAGGCCTCAACCATCTGGTGAGGAGACGTCCAATCCGCCGTCAGTCTGTCCCCTTTCATTTCCCCACGATTCTTTAACAGTGAGACCTGCTTCTACTCCCACCATCACCTCCAGCCTTCAGCCACAGACAGAGAACACACTCAGATTAGGCTTACAGTCCACTGTCCTGCCCGGGCAGCCAAGGGACCCACTGCCACGTCACATGTCACAGAGCCTAATCAATGAGTGTTAAGCCTTCAGCTGTCACTCTCTGGCCAGCCAGCAGATTATCATCTATCCCTGTGTTAGGGCTGCTCCCAGCATGGATTATTTTAAATAGCAATATGCTGATTGCATTGCTGTCTATGTGACCACTTATTTAGTAGGAAGGAGCTTTCGGGCAATCTGAGCTTGATTTTGGAATAATTCCAGAGATGCAGATCTTAAGCTGCACAATTACCATCACTTTCTTTCCCACTGTTATAATCAGGATATCCTCAACCTCTTTAAATGCAGCAATCTTGAATTATTTGTTGGGCATGCTGCACACATACAATGTCATAATCTGGACTAATACATACATTATTATGCTTTATAAATCACGTGGTCAATAACAAATGTGTCAAGGTCAAGAGGGTATTGAGAGATCACATGATCCAACACTTATGGCAGGAAAGGGACAAGATTCTGAGGTTGTTAATGTGTGTGTGTGACTTATAGTTAATATAAAACTCCATTCAAGAGACAAGAGCTTCGGGAAAAAAGGCACACCTGCAAAACAAATCCTACAAAAAAAAAACATAACAATCTATAGTTCCTACAGCCAAACACACACACTTTAACCTTAATGACTGGTCCCTTAGGGCAGGACACATTGCATCATTACCAAGTGTAATCAGTAGGCAATATATTGTGCAATTAAACGCATGTGTGAACTGAATCTTGATTGATTTACTTTTGTTTGAGTAAAATAACACGGTCTTTTTAAACAAATGTAGGGATATAATGATTAGATGAAACAATTAATTTATTAATTGTTTAGTTGACAGCAAAATAATCCACATCTCTCTCTGAGAATGGGCTCTGAGAACTTGGGGTGGCCATTTTTCTCTATTTTCTGACATACAGACATTAGTTGCAACCGTATACATATACTACAGTTTTTACCCTGAATACTGGGTTTAGCAAATGGTGGGTATATGAAATTTCATATACAGGAGCAGTTTGTTTATGCCTTCCAAGAAATATTCAGCTGTCAAGTGATACTACTGGTTGGCATTGACTGAAACCAGGGAACTGGAAAAGGGAAACTAGTTGTCATGTCTCTGTCGGTAGGTGTGACTTGCTGCTGCCGGTCCACTGGGCCAGTTTCATGACACAACACTACTGACTCATTTCAGTTTCAAACCTGCTGGATGAGTAGGCCTAACTCTTGAGACTGTTGAACTGGTTCCTCACACACAAAAACAAATACAATACTGAAGTTTACATAAATTATTCAGGGGCAGGTTTGATTGTGAAATTAATTACACCAAGCTGTTATTGTTCCCATTTCTAAGTCAAATAAAAGCCATGCAAAGAGGAGTAGGTACTCCAGAGAGAAAACTCGGTAATGTATGATGTAGATGTGAAGAGAGCAGGTGATTGCATAACGATGGCACTGAGCCACAGACTCAACATTCTCACCACTGTAGACCACGGAGGCAAAATAAAGTACTGTACCCTGTAAACAACTTTGGGATTACACCACAACCTGCAGCACTGTAGACAGCACACAAACACACGCACACTCCCAGATCCTTATTAGTGTGCAGTGTTGACTCTGACACCTCCATATCATAACCCTCTCAAAACCATATTGTCCTGCTGACAGATAAGGAGGAGCTGAGGAATTAGATCGAGCCACCTGAATTTCTACTCAAGAATTAGAAATAAATCCCTAATTGGATACACGGCATCAAGCATTGTCACACAGCACATCGGGATATCTCACTAGACAGCGAAAAGCAGCTTAAATCACCTCTTAAAATGTTCACACACTTCCGAATAATCTGGCTGTAAGAGTAAACTGGGTTCTTCCTCAGCTGAACAGCGACTATGATAATCAAATTCATTCATACGCTGGACAGGTAAACTGAACAGTTGTAGAGGTATTTTGCCGTATTTTCACGCAACATTTCAGTCAGTGCAGGTGTCATTAAAGGCGCTCTGAAGGGCAGCGCTTTCTGGATTACTCACCCCATTGCCGCTGACTTGAGAACAACTCCTTTTTATATGTAGGCTCTATTGGCTGGTTGAGACGGAATTTTTAAAGCGCAAAGTCCACAGACGATTAGCGGTCCGCACAGTTAATTTCACGTCCGCCAGCTTCGAACAAGTCGTCTTGCTGCTGAGAGACAACTGAAATATGAGAGCACTTCTTCGTAAACTCGATTCCCCGGGTTGTCAAGCTCCGTCTCACAGAACCCCGGTCATTTCAGGAAGTTTTTCCCCTCTTCCCTTGTTTGTTTTTCCTCTTCACACGTAACCGAAACCCACGAAGGAATAGTTTCTTCCTCCGTGTCTTCAAAATAATCGGCGCTGATGAATTAAGTTAATGTTTGCATTGGCGCAGAGTTTCTTCCTCCCCAACGGGATTGTGTTTCATTAAAGGGCAGCAGCAGCGACACGGAGCGGCTTCCACCTGCTTACGCTTCTGTCTGAGCCACCCACACTTTTTAAACCCGTGGTGTCTATAGCTTCAACCGCAGTTTAAGTAACTGTGGTTTGAAAACACGAAATAATTAAACCCGAAAATAAATGACAAAACACGCTGTTACAAAACGACCAATCCCCACGTCGGCTTTTCTCAATCCAGGTGTACTTACATGTTTTAAGCGACTACGGTGGTTTTCAGCAGTTGGTACTTTCTTGTAGTAAGTTAAGCGAAATAACGGTTATAACAAATGTATGCGATTAGGTGCGCCACTCATTAGCACCTTCATCTTCAGACCAAAAATATGTAACTTAGTTTTAAAGTCGACCGTTTTTATCAAATAATATAATTTAAACGATTAGATTTTGACGGTTGGTACTCTTATTTCTAACTGGCAGGTAACAGCCATCAAGCACTTTCAGGTGCGCGCGCTCTCGGAACCAGTAAAATATGTTCATTTGTTCCGGGGGACGCATTTCAGCGACGTACTAGTATTGGGATTTCTTTCTTCAGATAAGTCATTTCATGAGGTACGGTATTAATGTTATTGTGTATCGAAAGTGACCAACATTCACGTCGATTAAAGGTGTGTATTCAATGTTAGTGCTAAAAGCCTTTTTGTTGTGTATCTTTGACGCTCTTTAATGCTAGCTAATCGCAACCAGATCAGTCTAGTTTCTGTTGTTACGCAGGGGAAATTTGGCTTGCAGCATATCAAACACAAGACACGTCAAAACAGACGTACCTGCCAGTAAACAGAATAAAAACTTGTTAGCAAATGTGTCGTGATATACAGTTGTTCTGTAGCCTTTCATTTGTCATTGCAGTATGACCGACACCACGGAAAACCCGAAGAACTACGAGGAGCTGTTTGGCCACAGATATTCATCGGAAGACCATGAATACCAGCAGTATCTGAACCGGCCAGCTGACCCGCCACCCATCGTCGAGGACTGGAGGAGTCGTGGAGGAGGAAACCACAGAGGAAGGGATAACAGGTACTGTACCGTTAGCCAAGCAATGTGTATCAAAATAACGTCAATATCTGGAATTAACGTATTTCTTTCATGTTTATAGTTAATGATGTCTGTATTATGGCAATGATTAATTGTCTAGAACCCACGTGATCTAAATGTGCAAGAGCGTGATCGTGGGAACATTTTATAGAGCTAGGTTATACAGTTGTAAAGGAAGGAGATAATTAGTTTAGTTCCTCTGGTTCTATATTTTATGGAACTTTATGAGGTCCAAAAGGCCTGTTTTACAATGGACAGATTCGATTGTAATTTTACCGTTAGCCTTTGTTTTCTATTCCAGCTCAATTTGACTAACCTAGTGGTTTGTTTACACCCAGTTTTTTTTCACAAATGTAATAATTTATACTTTTAATAAAAGTTCCACCAGACCCACAGGAGCCATCATACAACTGTTTTGACAGGCACTCCCCATGACTAGTAAACAGGCGTATATTTGTAACAATTTAAAATGTAGCCACAAGAGCCATTTCTCTATCTTTATTCTTTTCAAGGTTACAATCACAGAATGTCTGACCAATTCGGGTCTTTCTTGTCCAAACATACGCCTTAATGAATGGGTTTTACTAGTTAACTGCTTCTACATGCACTTAAGTAATAACCAGGGTATTGTTCACTTAGTCTGCTAACCAGATTTCGTACCATCATGTAAGGGAGAAATCTGGTTTCCTTAATTGGGATAAGAGACCTTGTGACCACAACTAGATTAACTCTGGAGAAACCAGATTTCTTGTCCTTTTACATGTGTAACTGTCTTTTTATACATTCCATGTAATGCATGTATTAGTATCTGTTATTGAAGATTGATCATTTTATACTGGTCTCCATCTAGGTACCAGGATCGTCGTGGGCACGGGGGTCATGGTTGGGGAGGAGGCCGGGGTTGGAGAGGGGACCATCATGGGCATGACAGAGACCGAGACAGAGACAGAGACCGAGACAGGCACTGGGGGCATGGAAGTGGGTATCAATCACGCCCTCCAAGTTCCAACCAGGGATACAATTCCCATCATCAGAGACCACATTATGACCGCTACTGATCTCTGCTCTGATCTCTCAGGTGTTGTCAGTATTTCTAGTATTTGCAGTCTTATAACTTGCATTGCAATAGTATAAGTGGCAATGTGCAACTGTTGATTTCTTTTGTTTGACTCTCATTACCACAGTCTCATAAGCAAGGGCTAAGTAAAATAAATATGAATAAGTGACTGCCCATTGTAATTGTGTGGAACTTTTTAAATATTGTGATACATCGTTTTATTGTCTGAAATTAAATTACAAAACAAAAACTCAGATTGTGATGTGACAGTTGACACTGTTTGACTTCCACATGAAAATGTTTAACAATAGTTGATTATCACCTTATAACTGAAAAAAACTAAAATACTTAAAACTAAAATATCACTATCAATTTTCTTGTGTTCGATAGGTTTTTTTTTTACCTGCTTCGATATCACATTGTTTTGAATTATACAGTTCAGTATTGTTGCAAACAGTGAATTCTGATTTTTCAGAGAATCTATTTGTAATGCAGCTTGGTTTTTTTTTCTGTGTTGCAACATTATATATGGATATTAGCGAACTCGGCTTCTGTCAATAAACATGTATTTTCTTAATTACTGGTTTTTGTTTTGTATGGTCATGGGGCTCAATATCTAACTTTAAAGTTATTAAGTATTACAGGAGTAGGAATGCATCAATTTAAAATGCTCAATTGGTACTGGTGCTTATTAAGGGGATTGGGTATTTGAAGATGATTGAAAGTGTAAGATAGATTTATATGTCCATGGTACACCATGGAACCTATTGTACCACACTTTGAGATGGTGTGTGTGTGTGTTTGTGTGTATATATAATTGAAGTCAAGTCACTATCTAGCATATTTAGACCAATTGCAGCTGTGACAAATATTAAATCAGCTCCATTGAAGGTTGTGATGGCCCTACTGCACAATCTCCAAATCTTAAACATATTACAAGTGCAGATCAACAAATTCTTTCCTGGAAGATGTTATTATGCTAGTTTCAAAACTCTCACTACAGGCTCAAAAAAACAAGAATTTACTGAAGCCTTTAACAGTTTCTGCCTTTAATGACTGAGTCCAGTGGATGGCACATTAAACCAGATGGACTGAACAACTGTACCGTGTGTGTGGAGGGAAAGCGGCAGTCACAGGGAGTAGTTCAGAAGAAGCCTAAGACCAATAGTTTGCATTGTGAAAAGCAACTGAAATATTTATGTGCATTATTGCTACATGAATCACTGGCTATGGCATATGTTGCTCGTTGTCTAGCAAGACACTGAACCCCCAGTTGCTCCTGATTTGGAAGTCGCTTTGGATAAAAGCGCCTGCTAAATGTAAATGTAAAGATGTCAGCATGTGTGTATCTCAGCCCATTCAATGCAGATCTCAATTAAGTAACAAATGGTGACTTTGGACACATCGGATTACTCCACTGATCCACAACACAAGCAAAAACAATCTCTCAATGTTTTATTACTGCATGAATGCCACTCGCTGGTTTCTATTTCTGGCCGTGGTGAAGACGTGGTTAACAGTTCATTTGGACCTCAGCAGTGCAATCAGCTGTGATGAAGAGGGAGGATGTTAGGGAGAAAGTGTGTGGGGGATGTGCTGAAACTGGCACACAGTGGGGAAAGCTGCCATCACTACTGTAATCAGTTTAGATTACAGAAAGTTCACCCTTGATAACTGCGTCTTCACAGAGCAGGGGTATGCTGGAGTGCAACAAAGACAGTGAAAGTGAAGCAGGGATTTATTGACAAAGAAATATCAAAATGTAACTGTTGTACTTCGGTGGCATGGTAAAGGAATTTTATTAGTGTGTAGGGAAAAATATTGTCTTTAGATCTTACAGTTTAACACATTTTTGGAAATACCCGTATTCGCTTTGTTGCTGAAATTTAGATGAGAACTCTCATGCTAGATATAGGCTAAGGCTACAGCCAGCAGCTAGTTAGCTTAGCTCAAAGACTGAAAAGCAGGAAACAGCTAGTTTGGCTCTGTCCAAAGTTAACAAAATGAGCATACCTGCACCTCTAAAGTGCACTAATTAACACGTTATACCTACCATGTGCCAGATTATTGTGTATTTCCCAAAATGTCAAACTATTCTTTTAAGGATCAGGCAATGTTGTATTTTTCATGGAGATGTTTTTAGCCATGGCTTTACACATGGCAGTATTGCCCAGTTTGTTCGTTGGTTCACCACTTTGGTCCAGACTGAACAATATCAAAATCTGTTGGCTCCATTGCTGTGAAATTTGCACAGACATTCATGTTTCCCAGAGAATGAAACCTACGTAGTTTGGTGTTCTCTTGACTTTTGCTTTTTTGCGCAACCATAAGATCCACATTTGTGGTTTTGAGTGAAATGTCTTTTGAATCACTTTAGTGACCCATTAACTTTGCATTACTTTGGTTTATGTGCTAATTAGCGAATGTTAGCATAATAAAATGCTAAACTAATTTGGTGAACATAAACATTACACCTGCCAGGTGTCATCACCATATTAGCATTGTTATTGGGAACATATTAGTGTACTGATGTTAGCATTTAGCTCAGTACAGCCTCAGAGAGCTGCTAGCATGGCTATAAATTCGCTTCTCTTTTGTCACTTTTCCCGTGTGAACACACAACATACTCCTGCTCCTGCTTTGTATTTGTATGTAGTATGAAATTTAGTATGCAGCTCATATTAGGGTTAGGGCACAAAAAAACAACAACTGTCCTTTACAGTAAGACATCCTCTTGAAATCCTCAGGGGCTCGACCCTGTGTAAAGTTCACTGCTACGAACATGTTAATTCGGTCCTTTGGGTACCACAGAGCATTAAGTATGTTCTTATTCATTGCAATTGTTGATGGAGCATAAAGCATTTTTTTATTGCTATATTAAGAAATAAATCAGCGCTACAACATTGCCGGAGAGGAATCACGAAACTAGCCCCTATATTCAAATCCATTGTGTATTACGTTTTAATTAATAAGCTGTAAATGCATAGTGAGGCTTGGAGAGTGTAAGGGAAAGAAAACAATAGAGAGAGCCACAGTGAAGGACCAGTGAGAGTCCCCTCGGTCTGGTCTGCCGGGCTGTCAGGCTTCATGTGGCCTGTTTGTGACGATGCAATGTGACAGCCATGGAGACAGTATGCTGGCGGCCACGTCCTTGATGATGAACTCATCCACTACAATCATCACTCTATCTCCCCCCTCCCTTCAAATGGCATACACACATACACGTGTGCGCACAAAACACCACAACCTCCCCACCAACACACACACACACAGACACCACATCCCCCAGCCCCTGCAGCACTCGACGACCTACATCTGGTGTTGGAGAGTGCAGGGGCTTAGGTTGGCCCAGGCCAGGCTGCCCCCAGCAGACAGTGGGGAGTGTTCATGTAGCATGTGACGTGTGTGAAAGGCGGAGTGCTCTTGCTCTGCTTTTTTTGTTGAAATGAACGCCCCCAGCTTTGTAAGCTACATTCAAAAATGTATGTATGTACTCATACACGCAGACTTAAGAGTAGACCCTAATAATTGCCGCTGCAGATCAGGTTTAATGACATCTTGTCCTCTGCTCATCCAACTGCATGCTCTATAAGGTAATCATGCAGCCTCTCAGGTCATCCATGTAAAGACAATGGACTCTGCTGCTGAGGGGAGCTTGTTAGTCTGATTATATCTGGTGGTACCTCCGCAGGAAGATGAAAGCAGGCTTTAGTAATACTCGTGGAATAAGTACTCAGATCCTTTGCTTAAGTACCAATAAAATAATATAAAAGAAATACTCTATTAAGTTAAAGTGCATAGATATAATCATCAAAATGTACCTAAAAGTATCAAAAGTAAAGGTAATTTTTCTTCAGAGTTGTTGTGGAGTAGAAGTATAAAGTATATGTATTTAAGTGCTGTACAGTAAGTAAGTAAATCTGCTTTCTACCATCTGTTCATTTCATATCTATCATCGAAACCAATGCTTTGCCCCAGGGGCAGGCTGACATGTTGTCTGAAATACACATAATACACACTACACTGAGAGTCTTTTAAGTGCAGAAATGATGCTGGTGTGTGAGTGATGTTTGACAGTCAAAAATGCAACTCAGCCGCCTTTTTTTCCAGGAAAGGGACATTCTTAAATGTGCACAGTGTATTACATGAACATTTTCTTTCCATTCTTCAGCCTGCTCTGTGCTTACTGCCAACAAGCCTGCAATTAGACTTAAGGATGACAAGCATCAACACCCTGCAGAGCGCCTCATCGATCCACCGCTGAACATTTACATTGTTGAATATTAATGAAAGTCACACTTAAAGGGCACAGGCATAGATGTTCTTTGAATAGAAAAGTTGCCCAAAATAGGTAAACTTAAGGAATTCTGATCTTGCCATGGTGGCTCCAGGCTTCTTAAATAAACCAGCTGATCGTACCTTTCATTGCACTAAAGAAAGTCTGAATTCTCACACACTGTCACATGAAAATGTCAGGCATCAAACTCACAATATGAAACTTAGGCTGCAACAACCAATCAAACAGGAAATTACAAACACCGGAGACAATGAAACCATCAGTTACGGGCTTTTTCACAGAGGACATTGTGACATGTCACAGTAGGAAAAGCACAGATGTAAATGATAAAAATTAATGACGGCTGAATCCAATTTAGCTGATTCACTTTTAGGCTCCTGGTATTGTTCATGCAGGCTCACTGGCATGGCTTATGGGGAGACTTGAATAGAGCGGAGCCAATCGTTAATGTAAAAAGGATTTTCCTATTGTGAAAAATCAAAATGTCTGCTGTGAAAAAGGCCTGCTGATAAAAAAAGACATCACAAAAATAAGACTTATTTCTTATAATCTTATAATTATTGCCAACAAAACAAAGGAAATATTGAAAATGATGGCATTATAAAAATAAAAAACATTCATGTTAAGCCAAAATTCAGTATATAATTTACTAAATCAGAATTATGACATGGAAAGGGTTATAAAGTACGTACTGTATCTCAGTATTTTTATTTTTCTCTTGAATAACTTATTTTTTCGTATTCCATTGGCTTTCAAAGTATACAATAGAAAAATTTAAATAAGTAACTTTTACAAACTATAAAAGTTCAAAGTGAAGAGGGGGAGAAAGATCTGACAGCAACCAGACTCATATGCAAACTGAAAATAATGTCTTGTAACCTTAAAGAACCTTAAAGAAAAAATGTATTATGTCCCAAAAACATTTTTTTATGTCTGCTAATGAAGACAGATACAGGGACAACAATAAATTATTATCAAGGAAATATGAAGTAAATTGTCTAATATTTTGGTCTGTTGAGTATTTCTTTTTTTTCTATGCACCTGTATACCTGGTATGCATGGCCTTTTCATCATACTGCCATCTCAACTGTCACTGTAATCATATTGTGATGCATCCTCCACCAGCACCAAACATCTGTAAAACTTGTATTTTAAACAGTGAGACAAAAAAAACACAACTACCTTCCTTGTGTCTTTCCGCTTGTGAACTACAAAGATAAGTCAGAAATTAGCAGTTTCAATCACAAGTTAGCTGTTTCCACCAATTCAGTGACACGGGGGTGGGGGGCAGTTGGAGATGCTCACCACACAGTCCTATATAATTAATCCTGGTAATTAGTTACCTAACAGTCTTACATCATTAGAGTTCAGATTACATAACTCCCACCAGCTGGACAAGTAGGGACACACACGCACTAACACGCATGCACACACACACACACACACACACACACACACACACACACACACACACACACACACTGGAACACACCAGAACATTCTGTATACATTTGTTTAAATGAATTACAGCCACCGTGGATGTGTCATGCTAACTGGGTGTACAGAATATTTAAAGAAATTAAACAGCTAAGATTAGTCATTGCACAAATTGCAGGATAGGCTGCACAGTGAAGTCACATTTTAAGATGACTGATGAAGCGCTGTCTTGGACTGAACTAATTCCATTTTTACGTAGTTTTACAAATAATGTAATGTAGTTCAAATTAATCAGACGGCACAGAGCAATATAGCAGAATGAATGAAGCCTTGAAATAACTTTTTTAATTAAATATCTTAAAGGGGAACCAATTTTACATTATAGCATAGCATATCACCAACCAAATGGTTTGTGGGTAATGTAGGCAAAATCTCTGGTTCTGCTCCATCAATTTAAAACTGTCCATTATGAGTCTGACAAGGTATAGGACAGCAATACTAAAGTGATGGCATACTCTTTGAAGTCACTGAAAATGTAGTCGACAAAAAACTGACTTCAGTTTATGTATTTTTAATGACAATCTAATGTTTGATTCTTCACTCTTCAACCACTACAATATCTTGTTTTTGAGAAGTTGATGTTGTCATGAGGATACAGTCTTTCAGTCTCACCCTCCAGCCCATAGACATTCAGTACATGTCTATGTTTCAGCCACTGAAGTCGTCTGCATTTCTAGGAAACTTTCCAGACCTGCGATTCACCACCTGTCCACCAGATGCCCTCAAACTTTCCCATCTTTTCCACATCACCTGAACTTAATTTTCTCCCATTTTCCGTACCAGACTTCTGCCTGTTTCTGGTATCCTGCTCGTCTGCCTCGATCCTGTTCTGGTCCTGCTGTAATCTTGCACTTCCCTCACTGCCTGACCTGCCAACCTGCTTAGCTCTAATGGGACTTGTTCACCTCTCTGACCGCCTTAATGTTGCTGAATGTAAGCCTGTTTGCTGACCACCTGTCTCAATGCTTGTGTGTCTGCGTCTAGGACCTCATGTGTGGTCCCCTGACTGTCACATAGTCCCTGAAATTGGAGATTTCACATCCCAGAAGCCATCACACAGAATTTCATACTTTGTATAAAGATGAGCTTGTTTGTAAAACACAGCACTGCTTGCCTTTCCCTTAAGATTTCTACCTGACATATTTATATTTGATTATTTAAGTTATTTAAGGATACACATTTCTCAATAAATCTGCACAGCAGCAGTTGCAATGTTTGAGGATTAAATCAATGTTGTGTTTTATTATTAAGAAAAAGTACAAATTCAAAATATTAACTGGGGGCTGAGGGGTGAATCTATGGAAAAGTCTTGACAATGATGTTTCTACAAAATATGATTTAAACATAAAATAATGAACAAATATAAGACAGCTGTTTGATATATCACCACACTCTTTGTATGTTCATATTCTTAGTTGTTTATTCTGTTTTTATGCTGTTGTGGTACAATGAATAAATATCCATATGTGTAGTAACGTGTGTCTATTTTTTTGTGAGAAAGGTAGGCGTAATGAGCTCTGTCTTCAGCCTACATCTTTTCAATCATTGATATGATCTGTTTTTGTCTTCTACTCATGTTTAAGCACTCAGGAGCATTAATGTTTTTCAGATGATCAAATTAGCATATATATTATTCCATTTTGGTTTTCCAACATACAGCAAACAACATAATACAAATTAAACCAGGCTTATATAAATCGGGCTACAAATTACAGAGAAACTGTCCTTGTAAGGCCACTTTGAATTTGACGTTCACTAACCAGTTTGGGCAAAGAATTTGCCTTCATGAGGAAATACCATTGTGCTACAGAGGGTCTTTTTTCTGTCTGGTTTGCTTGTAGCAATATAAGTCTGACTCTGCAGCCCTTCAGTCCTGTACAGTCATGCTGTATGTCATAAGTTGTCAAAAACAGCAGAGGCATAAATCCTCTCCTCTGCTCACAGTGTTCAAGTAGAAGGCTCAAAATTAGAAATGCAGCCCGTCCTGCTGTTATCCCCCCCCCCCACACACACACACACGCACACAAAAAAATAGTCATCAATACAACCACACACATCAGAAAATCACTGTCATGGATTTCTCATCTAATAGCTGTAAGAAACTGTCCACATGCTGGACTTATTCCCCATAAGCTTCATATTTGCCCCTTTAATGCCTCAGTATCAGTGGAAACTTTACTCCACCATCCTCAGAATACATTATAAGGAGCTTTCATGAAATTAATTATTTTTTTGAGCACCTTTTTAGAGCTTGAAACATTTTTCTACACATCACAGGTGATCACTGTTATAACTATAGTCTGTTTGTCCTCCTGGTTTTTCAGCGTTTTGTGTCTGGTGGGTGATGAAAACCTGTCTCCAGCTCATTTTCTTGGTTCTTTCTGTTGGCTTGTCTAAGTGGGCAGTCAGCGGGAGAAGCTCTCAGGTCCCGGTGACTCACCTGACAGCCTCCGTGGATCACTCTACTCGTCAAAGCCCACTTACAGCCATCTAAAGTGATGTTTTTTTCCACAGCCTTTCTCATATGAATGTGCAGATTATGCAATTTAAGAGCACCTTATCATTTAGACACAGCTTTCAGCAGAAAGTACGGCTTCATTTTATTTTCACCAGCAGAATAAAAACAGAACACATTCAACAAGGAATAATCTGATGTTATTGAGATTTGCAACAGGATGTAGAAGCACACAGTTGAGGCTGAGCTAACAATGCTGATTATTTTCAGTTTTTTAAATTGTAGTTACAGTCTAATCTGAGGGTCACAATACTTTGCTGCATTGTGCATAGTTTTATTGATTGTCTTTACTGTTTTTATTGCCTTACTTTATGTATATTCCGTGATGTGTACTCTTTGCAGTTCTGACCATATAAATGTCCTTTCTTTAATTAAACACACATAAGCTTATCAAATATCATTGTTAAAGATTAAACCAGTGGCTCCCAAAATGTTTAGCTTATAAAAAGAAACTGTGCCCGGTTGAATCTCCTTGTCACATTTTAGAAGTCTGAGTTTCAGCAGTTCCACCAAAGAAAGATTCCCCCACTAAACTTCTCATTTCATTTCAGTAACTTTTTGAGATGTAAACGTATTCCATATTTCACACAATAAAAGGAACATTTTGTAGATAAACAATGTTTTTTCTTCTTTCCTGCTCCATTAATCACCTCAAGACCTTTGAAGAGGTTTGTGTAGTTGTCCTATCCCCTTGATCACCTCACAACCTTTCAGATTTAACCCCCAAGTAGAGATCCAATGATCTGACCTTCCTACTGCCCAGTTAAACTGTTCAGTAGTTTGATAGCTGGCTGCATGGAGTGTTTGGCATCACCTAGTGACAGAAAAAGGAATAATGATTTAATCAAAACCAACATGATGTAGAATTTATTAAATGAGAAAATCTTACTTTGTTCTCACGTTTTATTGACAAAAGCTAAAAATAGACTTATTTTTTCAATTATTGCACCATGAAAGTCCTGGAGCGTTCTTTTTTTGTTGTTTTACATTTTAATGATGTGCTAAGCAAACATGAAGTCATAAATTACAACATGTACCACTGGCAACAATACATAACACACAGATCCTTAATATAATGCAAAAAAAAAAAAAAAAGTACATTGAAGACACCTGCTGAATAAACGATAACATTGCACAATAAAAAATATATATGCAAATATTATACTTCCGGTAAATGCAACAAAATAAAATAGCGTCGACCAACAAATGGTAGCGGTCTCTGTAGTTTCACTCGCGCAGGATAAACTCCTACACTGGCAGCTTACTGATAACAACACACAGACAGGACATCAGTAATCAGATCATTTACAACCTATGATGCAGTTTATGCCCAAAAGAGCTGCAATTTTTCCCACCGTTTCCACATTCCTGATCATGTTTGTACACCACTATTGTATAGACAGACATACAGCATACATACACACACACCCACACAATCTTTATTCCAAGGGATCATGAGGCACTACGTATAACTCCAGCAGTCCAGTCTTTCCAGCAGTCTGAGGTCTCCCTGGTTCAGTGTACCTGCATGACACTGTTAAGTCTAGTTGTGGTAGATGATCTCTGGGATCTGCCCGTCCTCCACTGATGTACCATTGTTATTTCCAGGTGAGCTAAAAAAGAGAAACGTTGTCTTGGTCCCCGTCGCCGATTCCTTGGTCACTTTCTTCAACCCTTTCGTGCCGTAATGGGAGTCTGGGCCCTGAGGTGTATAAATAAAAAGCATGTGTACGGTGAATCCTAATCTGGGTAAAAAACAGATTATGTTCATTTACGCCATTCAGGGCTGTATTTTAAATGCAGCAAGTTCGGACCGACCTTTAAGGTGGCACATGCAGTGTAGCTGACATTGGGTAGAATTTCCACAGGCTCTTTGAACATCACTCTGAACGTGCTTGCTGTGCCGTCACAGCTGAAACCTGTGTCGTTCTGCCCCAGTGTAATGCGTTTGTCGCTCTCCAAGATCTACAGAACAGGATGATGTCTTTAATGAATGAACGAACAACAAAAATCTACATTATAACAACTTGAAACGGTTACAAACAGAACTAGCGGTTTCTGTCCCTTTTTAGTGTTGACTAAATAATGCAATTAACCTGAGATGTGCTGCGTCATGAACGATTCTCTTGTTCACTCATTCAAGAGACAGGAGGGATGACGTGCAACAAAAGTTCAATCGTTTTTGGAATATCTGAACAAAATGTATCAAAAGCGTATAAAGTATCAGTACTGGCATGAAATGCTTGCTCAGATTTATTTTCACTTACTTAACGCTATAAAAAACAAAAAAAAAACTATTTTAAGTGGCTGCTCGTGTTAAGACAACATTATACTTTTAAGAAGGTTGGTTTTGTGATAGTATTGGTATTGAAACTGGTGTATTGTATCGATACCAATAAACAGATTTTAATGATACTCAGCCCCACCAGAAAATGTAAATTACAACTCTCCATCACAAAACACATTGATGATATTAGTTGTTTATCCATCAACATCCTTATGCCTTAATGCCAGAAGTTACCTGTATGTTGACCTGATAATCAGTGGGTCCGTGTATTGAACCATACAAGCCAAAACCCACTATGGATATTCTTTTGTTAACATTGAATCTACAGAGGGAGAAAGATGGACAGAGAGAAAACATGAGACCAAAAAAACTTTACCTCAGTTTGCTTAATAACAATGATTAACAACTGACCACTGATGTTCGTCATCTCACCTGATTCTGTCGCTGGTACCACTGTACCCCCATCGACTCTCAACCTGCTGGAATCTATTAATGCTGCACTCCTCTCCCCTGAGGCAGCAGCGGGGCCTGTCGATGTAGTCGACCCGTGGTTTGGGGTTTACTGTAAAGTGTAAAAACAGATTTACCACCTCCCGATCGAACAATATTCCAGACTGGGCAGGCCCTGTGGCACAAGAAAGAATATCAAGCTGGTTTCTGTGGTTTGAGTTGTATGGACACATCAGGAACATGATGAATATTTTCAGTAATAGTTGAATTGATCAGTATAGTGTTGAAGAAAAAAAAAAATACAATTGCACCATGAGACACAAATGTATATTTTTGTGGTAGGCTTACCTGCAGCAAACTCCTCAACAGTCATGAGTGGGAAGCGGATAAGTGGGAGGGCTTTCCCCAGAACCTTCTGTTTGTTCTCTGAGGTCGGGGGAAGCTGTTGTCTGTAACACTCAGCCTCTGCCCAGCGTACCACCGCCCCAAACAGGCGGTTCTCCCTGATGCTGAGTGTGTCTCTTTGTAGCACTGCACATAATGTGTCTACACATACAAATACACAGAATATAAATCATTTCACATCCAAAGGGGCTATAGGAAAGGAATGATTTGGTCAAGAAGATTCACATACCGAGGTCAATATCTGTAAAGCCCTCTGCGTTTATTGCATCTGCAGTGCTTTTGTCTATGGTGTCTAAGCAGAGACTGGCAAGTTGAGGCTCATCAAATAACCTTGCCTGTAATGAAAACAGAAGCCACGTAAGTATCTATCAGTCAATACTGGTAATTTACTTTACATGCATCAAAAGGAGAATTGCTGATTTGGGAAATCCTACTTGAAGTCTCACAAATTAGGCTTTTATTTTGGCAGAAATGTTCATAAAATTTAAATGAGTATGCGAGCGAGTTACTTTAGGTGGTTTATAACTAACTATTCTTTCTGTTGTAGTATTGAACAAGGAAAAAGCTGCACATGCAGGCGTAGTAGCCAGCAGCACAAAATGCCGATCCCAAAACAAACAGCAGCATGAACCAAAAATAGAACAGCTAATGTCATAAAAACTCAACCATCGATGGCTGGACGATGGTCTGGTGTCGACACAAAGAGAAAAAAAACTGCTTCTCCTTCAAGGGCTGTCAGACAGTTGCCAGCAAATGGAAAGAACAATGCAAAATTGTTATTAGAATATTTAATGTATTGCCCAAGAAAACACCCTTATTATTTCTGTCTTAGTTGGATGTCTTATTTCCTTAAAAAGGGTGAGTTCACCTAAAAGACCATGAACACATTTCTCACTTTTTCCTGGTGGTGTCTGGCCAAGCAGTGGGTTTTGGCTTTCAGTGCTGAGATTTGGAGATGACACCATTCCAATACAGTGGAGATTAAATGGCATTTTAATTAATCAAAGCATTAAAATATTACACATGAAGCTCACAACAGCAATGTGCGTTTCCAGAGAGAATGGCCCTGATGGTGGTTAGTGGTTTTTATAGGGACTATTTCTTTGGCAGAAAGTAGATCCAGTCAAAACTGTTCACTCTAAGGCCTGTGAATTATTCCAGACCACCATTTCTGGGAAGAAATGTTGCTGTCAAATGTAATTTTTAAGGCTTTGAGCACCACAAATGAAATTCAAGAATCTCAGAGACATATAACTCAAAACCTCAGCACATGAAAACCAAAAGTATCTGAACGTGTCTGTGTATAATATCTGATACCTCTGGGGCTAGAGAGATAAATATGAATTAATTGTTATTTGGAAAAGGTGACATTTGAGGTGGCAAACCAAAGGTGCACTTAAAGTTGTTAAATGACAGTTTAGTCATTTAATATGTACTATACAGTGGCTGTGAGTGACAATAACCTGAGTGAGGAGCATGAATGCGTTGTCGGCTCTGAGGTGCTTGGTGAGGAACTCCACACAGTGACCCTCCAGAGCAGGGACTGCATACTTCTTAGCCGTATACAGAGTCGTCATCACAGTCTCCGGACCAATGTGGACCTCGTCAGAATACAGAAACCTGTACAGAGGAAGCAAAACAATGTGTACACACGGGTATTCACATTGTTACCTGCAGTATAATTCAAAAAAGGTTAGTCATCACATTTAGGGTGACAAATGTTAAAACAGAAATGAATTTGCAGTATGTAGGTGATTGATAGGGTTCCTTAAAAAGCACTAAAGCTTGGTATCAAACCTCAGTAGTTCTTTGTTATTGACTAAAATCTGTTGCACAGAGTATAAAAAGCTGGCATAAAATGTCTGGTCAGATTCATAGTCTTGTTTACTTATTCTGTTATCAGACATCAGTCAAATGATTGTAGTTACATTATAATGCAAACACAGAACTTGGTCTCGTGTCCCAGGCTCTACAAATAAATATCAGCCTCACAAAAGGTTCCCATTCAGAAGAACTCATCACAAATTAAGGACATTTTGCTAAAAACTTTACTATATACATATATACCTTATATATCATCATAGAAAGAACAACAAAACATGAGATGGACTTTGTCTTCAGTCTCACATAAATCACATAGCAAACAAAGTCTTTGCTCTCCAGGGAGAACAGTAAACCTTCCTGTTTCTACACCTAACACTAATGTTTCTGAAGTAACCGTGCTTGCACACAAAGATCTTTGATTTTACTGTTGTTTTTTTCATCAGATAATATGTTCTTGATTTATGTTTGTACCAAACATCAACAGACCCTCTTTAATTAGAACAAGCTGTGCAGAGTATTATGAATATACCACTGTGTTCTGTTTTGATGAATAAAAACGGGACTCCCAATTACAAATGAACTAATAATTGCATTCATTGTTGATTTATCTGCTCATTCTTTCTTCATTAAATGCTTATTTGTTTGGCCTGTGATTTACAAAAAACTGTGAAAAATGCCCTACTTAACGTCCAAGGTCCCATGGTGATGTCTTCAAATTGCTTCTTTTGACCAACAGTCCAAAACCTGAAGATATTCAGTTTACTATCACATTAGAAACAACCACTATCACAAGAGAAGTAGCAAGCTGGACCGAATGGAACCGAATGGATTTACCATGAAAAAAAATGCCTTTTTGTGCACAACTAATCCATTAATCACTTTGATTGTGTCAGCATACCTAGCCAATGCTTTGGAATCTGGTAGTGTCTAAAATGATCTGAGGGTTATACTATTAAATGTACCCAATGTTACCGTCATGATGTTCCCATGTAGTTATTTTCGGTGTGCAGTGCAACAATTAAATGACATTCTTCAAATGTTCCTGAAGCTAAATGTTGTATGACATTCAGATTAACTACTAAGTGGGCTTTAGTTTGGCCAGTGCGTGGTGATCACCTGCCCTACCTGAGAAGGGCAAGGAAGGCTGCGGGTTCCACGTCAGGCAGCTCTATTTCAGTCGAGGTTGTGGCCATCCCTCCGTTGAACATGGCATCAAAAACGGCACTGCCAGCGGCCAGGACGAATTTATGGGCCGGTATCCTCTGGGCCTGTCTGCCTTTCCCCACTATGAACCTGACGTCGCTGAGCAGCTCGTTGTTAAAAAGGAAGGCGAAGCGCTCCTTCAGGGAGTTCTTCGTCGCCTGCCAGTTGTACATGGGCTCCCGGTGAAGGCCGAGGACAGGCGGGGAGGCGGACCGGGCAGGACCGGAGGCTGGCACGTTGGAGAGCACTGCTGCGGCTCCAGACTGTGCCGAGTTGGATGCTGCCTCCTGACCGTCATGGTTTGACGCTAAGCCGCCGACGCTGCCGCCGCTCCCGGTCGCCATAACGACACAACTTCTATTTCTTATTCAACCCCTTCAAAGAACCCGTTAATGACACACGAACATACACCGACCGTACCGTGTGTGTTATTTAGTTACGTGGTATCCATTGCAGCGGACGCCATCGCTCTTATGTTTAGCTAATTACCTGCTAGCTTGCGTCTCTCCAGAAATGACGCAGGCGCACACGACTTCCTCCAAAATATTTTTTTCAATAAACTTTATTGCTAAATTTAAGAGCAACAAATATACATGGCAACAGTAACATAGTGAAAAGAAAAAGAGCAACATATGCGGAATTAAGACTCAAAACAAAGGACTAATAAATAAAACAATTACATTAACAAATTAAAGAGAAACAAAAGGAAAATAAAGATGCGATATATATCACAAATATTCTATATATAACGCCAATTGTATCATATTTGCTACATGAGTTTCCGAGGTTTCTACATCATCAACAGGATCAATACTTTACTGAAAAACCTGTTGTTTGCAATCTGACACATGTCTTCTGCACTCTGGTGGGTTTTCCGTGCACTGCAGACAGTAGCGACCCTTTGAATGCCATATCCAAAATGGCTAGTCACGTACCGTCAGCGAGTATTAGGCAGGGAAATTTTTGCAAATTTTGATTCAGTCGGGATGTTTAATTTGACAGCTAATTCTCATCTTTATATCCTAAAATCAACCGCATATCTTTCTAGAGGATATTTAATTTTGGGCTGTTAACCCGTTTTCATCAGTTACCATAACCGTCTAAAGGAGGTTATAGTACATTTATGGTCAATTTAATTTAGCAGTAGGCTATCTGCATCTCATACTACCACCAACAGTTTTTTGATCTACAGATGTAAACGTTTGGTTTATAATCAATTTCAACGTTGAGCCTTTCTGGCATCAGAGTTTAAGACTGTCTAGAATTCTTGGATTGTGCTATAGTAGAAGACACATAATTATAGACTGGCTGTTAAAGACTCACTAGGTAGCCTACTACAAGGAAGTAGGGAAGGATCCCACACACAGTGAAACATATACTTAATACAATACAAAATACTTTTCCCACCAACAGTCAGATGCATAATCATGCAATGCAACACATTTCCAAGATGGACTGCGCTCAACAGCAACAACCCATTATGGATGACCTCACAGTCACCCCAGAATCATTCTCAAGCTGCAGGTGGTTTCTGCAGGGGCTTGAAAAGCTGGTAGATTGGAGCCGGATGCATTTCAAACATTTCAAACTTGGATTACAATTATCCAAAGGTGGCTAAGGCAGGCACAAGTGAGGACTGGCAGGAAGTGGAGTGCAGAGGAAGCTGTTCAGGAAGCAGAGGCAAGGCTGCATCACAAGAGGCTGGTGGGAGTAGGCTAGGATCCTTTCCAACTTCCCAAATTAACACCATCAGAAGAAAGGAAAGGTGCCGCCTAGTTCAGAAGGAGGATAGAGCAGCAGTGGAAGAAACGAGAACCTGCTAGGTGGTGGGAATGAAGCAACAGGGAGCTTGGACAAGATGGGAGACTGCTGTTGAGAGGAAAGTAACCTGGGCTGAGCTTTGGTAAGATGAGCCACACTGCATCAAATGTCTCATCTAAGCAGTGTATGATGCGCTTCCAAGCCCGTCGAACCTACACACGTGGGGCAAAGCAGAATCACCAGCATGTCCACTGTGCTCCAAGCGAGGTACCCCGGAGCACATCCTCAGCTGCTGCACAAATACATCTCCTTCCTCTTGGACAGGGACAGTAGAGATGGAGGCATGATCAGGTCCTAAAGAAAATTGCAGAAGCCATCAGCACAGATGTTAAGTGGGCAAAGTGGTCCTGACCCTCCAAGCAGGCAGCAGGCAATACCCAGCAAAAAAACATCTGCAGCACCCTGGCCTCGACAGATTGGCAGTTGTTGGTGGACCTCAAACATCAGCTGAAGGTCCCAAGCCATATTGCAGCCACCACCCTGCGACCTGACATTGTCCTTGTGTCCAAGTCAACCAAGCAAGTTGTGTATTATGATATTACAGTATTAGGACTGCAGCGGCATGGCTGACATGGAAACAAAACAGTGAAAGAAACACAATGAACGAAAGTTTCCACACCACTTCTAATCAACACATATGTTAACTTTTACAATTAAAATGAAATCTTAGTAAGATCAAACTATTTTAATATCTTTTAAGTCAGAATGGGGTGTTTTTTTGCAACCTGCAGACAGTGGCCAGCTTCAACAGCCAGGAACCAGCAACACCACAACACACACACACAGCAACACCCCAACACAACACAACACACACAAGCCTTAGAGCCTGGGGCTTTCACAACAGATTGTAACCAAATATTATCTTTAAAAGACAAGTTTTACACTATGAAGGTCTTATTGTTTTGTTTTCAAAGTTAATGTGTATGTTCTAAATAAATCAGAACCAGCACACATCAACATTGTTTTTCCAATCGACCACTGGATGTCAGAGTCTGCACTAAGAGAACATAAACAAACCTTCAGAGCCTATTTATAGATGACGACAATGAAACACAAACAAATTATATGTATTATACTAAGCACTATAACTCAAGCTCGTCTATTAAACAAAGCAATGAAATAAGATCCTTCTCCTTCACAGTGAGTCTGAACAGCTGCGTGTGTGTGTGTGTGTGTGTGTGTGTGTGTACGTGACAGTAGGTAGGAGGCAGAGAGAGAGAGAGAGACCAGAACAAGACATGAATGCCGAACTGCAAGTTTGTGCATTGCTTGCATAATTCCTTAAAACATGACTCAAAGACTAAACGTGAGAGTTTTTTGCGGCTGAATCATTTTAAATTCTTAATTCTCGCACAAGATAAATCACTCATACCTGGTCTGCAATGAGCGTGTCTGCAGGGACGGGGGTGTTTGTGCTCTCCTTGATGTCCATCCCCATCTGCTATTTATTTAATTCCCTTATTTACAGCAACAGGTGAGTGAGAATTGGCCTTCATCTTTACATTACCTCTAATTTCTCTGTTGATGAAAAACAGTTTCCACCAGTGGAGCATCATTCAAAAATTATTTGTCAGATTTTTAAAAATATACTTTTTATTTTTTTACCATTGCATTTAGTGCTGAAGCTTTCTTCTTTGCTGGGTGTACAACAGTCCTCTTCCTGGCCATTTCAGCCCGTTTTATGCTCAAGAAGAAGGCTCCAGTAGATCCTTTTTTCTATGGTATGATGAATTCACAAATGCATGTTTCTTGTAAACCATGTTTAATCTTTGCGGTATTTGGAGAGAAATATTGATCTAATACCAAGTCATGAGCTGGGAATTTTAATGTTCTAACTTTTTAATCAAAATAGAGATATCTGTATATAATTTATTGCATGTGTGGTGCATATTAAAAAGTGATACATGACACATTATGTTTGCATGGTGTCCACTTGAGATAGAGATGTGTAATTCCAGGCTTAGGAGCCAGTAAACCTAAAGCATTTGCTGTAGTTTTGTCACCCAATTGAAATAAACTAAATGTATGCATCTCTCTGTCCAGTGTATGCAGTGTATTCATTCCTCAGTGTGGTGAATCTGATCATCGGGCTGGAGCAGGACAACATCATTGATGGATTTGTGACGTTTTACCTTAAAGAGGCAAGTGTTATGTTGCGAGTCCTGTTTTGTGAGTTGTCTATATGTTGCTCCACACATTTTAACTGAGAAATCTACCCTCTGTTTCAGGCAGATCCACATATTAATACAGCATATGGGCACATGATCTCCTATTGGGATGGCTGTGTGCACTATCTTATGTATCTGCTCATGATTGCTGCAATTACTTGGGGGTAAGAGCTGCATTGTCCACAAGGTTATTTTATCACTGCTGCATCACCGAATGAGGGATTGATCGATCTATAGATTGATATATCCAAATGTGTTAATTTGGCTTTGACAATGGCATGGTTTCGTGGTTTGCACAGGGACAGTTACCGAGCCATTGGACTCTACTGGGTGGGATCTTTTCTCATGCGTGCCATAGTCTACATTCTTGGGAATGCTGTGGGTAAGTGCACTAAAAATAATACGATGCTTTTAGATGGCTAGTGGAGGGTAGCCCCTGTAACCATATACAGTGGGGCAAAAAAGTATTTAGTCAGCAACCAATTGTGCAAGTTCTCCCACTTAAAGATGAGAGACCTGTAATTTTCATCATAGGTACACTTCAACTATGAGAGACAAAATGAGAAGAAAAAAAAAATCCAGAAAATCACAAATTGATTTTTGTAGAATTTGCAAATTATGGTGGAAAATAACTTTTTGGTCAATAACAAAAGTTCATCTCAATACTTTGTTATATACCCTTTGTTGGCAATGACAGAGGTCAAATGTTTTCTGTAAGTCTTCACAAGGTTTTCACACACTGTTGCTGGTATTTTG
>JAVQJL010073895.1:0-28215 GCA_036024295.1 Nannoperca obscura | reverse complement strand
AGTTACATTAAAGTGCGAAAAGAAACTATAATAAAATCAAAGGTAAAAATACAATATATAAAAAAAGAAAAACAATATAAAAGGTGCAGTTGTGCAAAATGGCAGTGTGTGACATACATTGTGCAAAGAAAAAGAGCCAAAGTGCGAGATCACACGGAGCTGCTAGAGAGGCTGCCAGTCGGCGCCAAACACATTAAACGCAGCCTTATGTGACATTTATTATATAAAATATAGTAAATTTCTTCATCCAACTAAAACATAAAAGAAAGAAGAACTTACATTATTGTGATGTTGATCAGCTCCTTGAAGGCGTGAGTGGGGACTTCTTTCAAGGACAGGTGAGTGAGCCTTCTGTAAAATTCACAAGTGAAGTTAACTCCACATTTATTATGAGCTTATAGCCTATGAATAAAACACAATATGTAAATGTCTCTTCAGATTATCCTTCAAAATAACATTAATGATCAATCATACAATACGTTTAACCAAAAGTCCTTAGGCTATAGGAATACTGACAGTGAGTGAAATTAAGATGACTGAAAGTTAGAAGTCAAACACAATAAGTTCCAAAAGTTAAAAAAAGAAAAGACCATAAAGTCCCACACGGGAGATCACAGAGATTTCAGATGAGACTACTATCAACACTGAAGGTAGAAAGTTGGGTTACTTACAGTCGACGCACGGATGCTGCTCCTGCCCAGGAGGCCAGCTGAGTGTCTCTGCTGCACTGCAAAGTGTCAGCGCTGCAGCGGCAGATGGCCGGACAGGTATAAGCCCAGCAGGAGCGCACGTTCAGGACACCGGACAGCGCAATCAGGAGCCAGACCGCCCGGGGAGCCATGTGCGACACCGGGACGCTCACTGTGGGATTACAAAGAGAAAAAAAGAATCTCCTTAAAAGTTTAAGGTTGAAAAAAAAAACTATTCTGCGAAATCTATCATGCCAGGTCAAAGCTAAATAATGTCACGGTCTTCTTTTCCACTTCTTTTCCTGCTGCCTTCAGGTGCTATCGTAATTGCGACTTTTCTTCGCGTCTGAAAGACCCAACAAAGTGAAACGGACCGAATTTTCTTTGACAACTGAGCAGCAGACGTGACGTTTAGTGGGTGGAGACCATACGAGCTCTGAAGTGAAGTGGTGAAGTCTCGTGTCACTCCTTAGTGTTTGGTATGAATCAATTTTCAAAGGTGGACAGAAACTTTTTAGCATTTGCAGTTGAGCTATAAGTACTTTATTTATTTTAATAGGCGAAATGGTGAAATATTGTAATTTTTATTTCTCATTATATAATCATTTTAACGTTTTTTTGTTTTTCTTTTACAAAATGATATATAGAATATGATATACATACATCTACACCATAATTATTAATGTACCATAACAGTGAGTTTGCATACCATTCTAGGCATCCATTGGTGTCTGATTATTCCATAAGGTTTGGAAATCTTTCTAGTGTAAGTGCAGATAGATTTTAAAAGTCTGCGTTACCTCTCAACAATGAGGTACATTTGACAATGCTATACATTATATTTGCTTAATTCTGTTGGTGGTCTGCTGGATATCCCAAAATTCTTTTAATAGATAAAGACTAACATTAATTATGTTCACTCTGTTATTAATCCAACCAAAAGCACTCATATGCATCAACAATTACAATTCACAAGAAGCAAACAAACTTGGAAATAGAATCACAGATGCACAAGTGCACTTGAAGGCAGCACATCCCACTTCCAATGAGGCTGCAAATAGCCCTAAATGGAACCATCACGGCCTTTATCCAATTATTCTGTTAATTGGAAAAAGTAAGGCTGTTTCAAAGCCTTAATGGTGTACCCTTAAAAATGACCTGAATTTAGACAAAACACATTTTGATGAAATACTTCTTATCAAAATGGCAGCTGCTGCTGAAGCTGTATTTTTATTTATGGCCTGGCCTACTCTGCTGCAAAATTGTTTTTTTATGTTGACTCTTAAAAATACCCCTCCTGCAATGTAAAATAATTATTTTAAACAGTTGTCCAGTGTAGCTCATGTCTGTGGACAGCCAGACTTGATATAAAAACAGACAAACATAGCAACTGATGACACATGTTGAACAAAGAGTCCACCTAGATTGGCTGGGTTCGCTCCATTGATCCATTGAAATCAGTGCAGCAATGAATCCAAGGAAACTAAAGGTACAACCATGTGTGTCTTTCTGCAGTGAGTAACAGGCTTAACTGTATCGATGGATGAAGCTCAGGCAGGATGCTTCAGTTTGCTGTTGCTCTAGAAAACCATTTTCATAGGATGGCCACATTTGCTTTCTACAACACCTTTGCACAAGACGACACAACAAGGAGTCGAGGTTCCATTTTCACCAGTTTGTCAAATGAAACTGAATCTCCTCTGCTGTCAGCATCCCTGACCCCATTTACAGCTTACTCATCCCGCTCCTCCACCCTGCCACTGTGACCCATGTCAACAGAGCAGCAACACCTTCTTCTCACTGCTGCTGTGTAACAACCACACACACACACACACACACGCATACATGCATGCACACACACACGCTCAGTTCCCTGGAGAGGTTACTGCCCAACACTGTTTACCAAGGCTCTTGCATTTCCTGCCAGCCTCTCAGACCACCACAGTGTCAAGTTCCACTATGTTTAACCCTGTAGAAGAACTGACAAGGAGAGAAAGAGAGAGAGAGAGAGAGAGAGAGAGAGAGAGAGAGAGAGAGAGAGAGAGAGAGGAATGTATGCAAGTGGGCCTCTATGAATAAACCCACATCTTCATGCTAACCACCACGCTGGGCATCAAATCACACCTAGAAGGTCACACACAGCAGGGCGCGGCTTTCAAGAAAAAAGCTCAAAGACACAATTACACAATATCACAATCAGAATTATATCACGTTAAAATATTGTTTGACAGAATGTGAAAACATAAGTGGGTACACTTATTCTAATAGCATCAATGAGTTGATTATTAGATTAATGCTGCCTTTCAAGCATTAGCTGAGGTTAAGTAGCTAACCGCTAGTAGTAGCTTTATTGGATTTATCAGCATGGCTGGAGCAGCTAATGCAGAAACTCTCTTTGGATTAAATTGAATTTTATTCTAATTATGTGGTGGGGCAGGTTTAAAAACCTTTGAATGGGAGGGCCAGAATGGGGCATTGTTTTAAAGAAGGGGGACACATTTGTCAAACCAGTAATAATATGTTAAGACACATTTAAAGCCGTACTCCTAGGCAATATTACGTCAATTATTAAGAGTTACATTTATTATTTTTATATTCAGTTGTATAAATGAACCAAATTTGAATATTCTTATATGAAATTATATAAATAAATAGCTGCTATTTACATCTCCAAAACCCTTCAGCCATGGGCAGATTATGAAACAATGGACCCCTGTATACAGATATATTAAACCCTCCTACAAAGCAGCAAGACTCTCTGTCTGTCCTCATTGTGGGGCTTTTTGTAGTTGTTTTGTGTCTCTGTGGTATTTCTGTGCCTCTTGGTGGTCGTTTTATTATTTATGTGGTACCTTCTCATTCAGTTTAACTTGAGGCAGGTGAGAACCACACTGATATCACTTGTACAGTCCACGATAAGTATTGGTACAGTAAAAATGCTTTTACAGGTTCCTTTTTATTGACTAACAAATGCTGAATATGGGCATAAGTCAAAAGTACAAGTTTGTCTCCAGGAGCAGCTGCTTATTAGATTTCAACGTGTTTCTACCTGTTCCTATAAAAATCCTTCAGTTGGCTCAGATTACAGTCGCAGTCCTAACAAGCCACACCACAATTCTCCTGAGAGGACTGAGGTCATGTTTACACCAAATAGGGTCAGAGAATTTAATTTTAAGTCCATGTCCACACATCTGCAAATGAACTTTGAAACACCCTTACTACTTGCTGTTGTTTTGTGCTGTAATGTGTACAGCATACAGAGAAAACAGAAAATCCTGGTGATGGTAACCAGTAATAGTTTGTGAATCCACATTAGAATAAGACGGACTGATTCTTTTTAAAAAAAGATGAGAACAGTGTCACTCAGGCCTGTGTGGATGTGGCATAATAGACTGTAGGTCTGATCACACCACACTATCACCTTCACCTGCTTTGTCACTGTATGTTGTTAGAGGTTTCTTTTTTAAGCACGAGGTTCTTCTTACCTCTGGGTGGGAGGCTGTTGACCTGTCAGCATCCTGCTGGTTATCAAAGCACAAAAGGAGAGTGTGAAGTACACAACACAAAATGACGTGACACAGTATGACACCATGCAGTGTAGCACAGTTCAACACAATCTCGCATGAAACAATAGAAGCCAATATAAAACAACACAACACGTCATAACATGGAAGTACACAAAAAGAGCACAAGCATCAGTAAACCCCATCAGGGCTGAGTCCGAACAGTCATTACTAGTCTTTACATTGTCATTACTGAAAGTGGTGGAAACAACAATTGGTGTCAAATGCTGTTTACTTGCTATTTCCACATAAAGGGACATTTTCAGTTCAAGAGCGAACACACATCAGTGTGGCATTTGAGGTAATTGGAAACAGGGGCACTGACTGTGTTTTCAGAGACCCTTTGTTTTATTCTTCAGCTGCAGCTCAGCGGCAAATAATGACTTGTTTCCATCACTGTCAAACTGAACAGGTACCTCTTTAAAACTGAATATGGGTTTTCACACAACAACCTGCAGTCCACTCTCATTGCATAACATTGCATTTCAAGGCCGTGAGCAAACTCTTTTAAGGATTCAATTTGAATGAAACAAAAATGAATCATATCGTTAGTTCAGGCAGGGCACAGAAGTCGTACTGGCTTATTCACAGCTGCGTAGCCAGTAACATCCAATCACATTCATGCAGGTGCAAAGCGTGGCCATGGTAATGTGACACTTCTCACTAGAGCTTTTTTGATACGCTCGTGCCATTTGCTGCAGCAGCTTCTCCCATTACCTCGACATCCTCCTAATGTGCTGAGCTATTTGTTAATTTCCAGATGTTAGTTTTATCTAAAGTTGTATGTTTATTATTCCTATACTCTTTGTTGCTCACATTTTTTGAGAGCTCCAACAAACTGCAAAGCCTTGCCACCAAATCTAACTGTATAACATTTTGCTAATAGTCAATTCCTTGACGTTTCTCTGATTGATGATTTTATCAGAATTAGTCAAGAGTTGACTAAGTCTTTGGAAAACCACTGCTCAAAGTCAAATGAGTCAGATGCTCATGATTCAGTTTGAATTTAGAAAGTAAAGTTGGTGTAACTAGGAACATTTTCTTCAGCTCACTGTGCTGCATGTGCTGACATTTCTACACTGTGTTTCAGTAAAGTCTGGCTGAAACCACAGGGTTGCTTCTTGTCTGTTGGTCATTTAGCTTCAGGATTGAGTCACAAGGAGTTAAATATGGGACACAAGGTGAGTGTATATACGTTCATGAACGTGTGTGTACTCTTCCTCAACTGTAGCAAACAGAATGTGAGCATATGCTATTTTTAATGAGGCAGCTTTGACAACATTACTCTCATTACTCTTACCAGTCACTTGATACACTAGCTGGTAAAGAAGGGACTGACACTCATCAGGCATTTAAGACGCTGACCATTTAGTCACAATGTTTCTCTTCCCTCATTTCCTGTCACCCTGTCATAGGCTGACTTTTGCAAACTAAAAAAGGAATCGCTGAAATGTGCATTTTACTCCCCTGTGTTGACGCAAAAAAACTGAAACATTTGAATTAAAAGAGCATCCTGATAGATTTAGGTGGATACATTGTTTGTTACTGCTAGACTTTGACTACAGTTACACACCCCCGAGCCCTTCTTTTGTCTTTGATTGGTATTTTTTCTTCTATTTTTAAATAACATTCACTTCCTCATCTTATATTGCTTGCTGATAATGTTGTCATTTCTGATAGATCCTCAGTTTATGTTTCTTACCAGTAAGCATTCAAACAAACCCTATTTGCTATTTGTGCATTTATTCATAGCTTACTCTATTTTTAATAGTAGCACATGTAAGTAAGTAAAACATGTAAGATCAACCAATGCAGAGGAAGAGCTAGGTGGACCAGCATGATTGTTTTTTGGCTTCAAAACTTAAAAAATCAAGGCTCCACACTCAAGGGCACCACATGGGTCTCATATCACAAACATGGAAGTGACGGCCAAGGAGACTGAAAGAGAGCCAAGAGAGTTCAACATGAGGAGATAGTGTTCGTCTGTAGGCACGCACACACACAAACACATACACACACATACTGTACACCTACACAGAAGACTACTACTACTTATTATCTACCTAATCTTCACTGTTCATAAGGGGATTGTATGTGAGCATTGAGGATCTGGAGTACTATCAGGTTATAATCATTTCCATATGCCCTCTAATCATTCTCCCTCACTCCCACTCATAAGACATTTTGCAGAATGAGCACCATGAGGATGGCATGTAAATGAACGTGGGATAAACAAGCAACCAACAAACGGGGGAGTCATTATTATGAATTATTAGGCGGAATTTATGCAGTCCTGGTTTTTAATGACATATAACCTTTAGGCTGTACGCTCTCTCTCAATTCCCAGTTGCACACACATATACATATACATAGACACACGCACAATTTGTAGGGCAATGCTCCTGACAGCTTATCAGGGCAGGAATTCACTGGTCCTTGGAAATCTGAAATGCACCACAGAGTTATCGCATTGAGAGAGTTAACCCTCTCATCACCACACAGGGCATGGATCTTGTTCACTGTAAAGCCAGAGTATTTGAGCACTGACAGGGTTCTTCATCACTGCATGATGTAAAAGATTTCAAATTTTCGTGTTTACGTTGTGCTATCATCTTTTCCACCACGTCTTATCAGTCACTCTGCCGTTCGATGCACTTGCAGTATCAACAGCTCTTGTCAGAAGTGACTGTAGTTCTTCAGTTCGATCAACAGGTGTCAGAGAGCACTTCTCTTTCATATCTGGGATTGAGTTCAGGATTCCAACTGTGAAAAGCCAGCTGGTCTTTGATCACGGATTCATTCTGATCCAGAGCTAAAGAATAATCACCGTAGTGAAAATTGGATGGTTACAGCCTCTGTGGAGGCTAGTGAGCTGAAATTATAGTGTCCAGAGAGCTGCAAACGTACAGAAATTATGTTTTTATAGACCTGGTTGGGTCTACGTGTATGAGGATATTGGAGCTACAACTAGTGATGAATTATTTGATGAAAGGTTTGGTTATTTGAAGTTTGGTGTAAAGACATGTCTTTTCCCATGGTCTTTCTTGAGAAAATGCACATTTTGGTGATAACGATTTTGTTTTTGTGGCCCCATGAACATTTATTAAACATCTTTTTGTTTGAATGGAAGGTAAAGTCACGTATGTATTTTTAATGTGATAATTACCACCAATTAGTTATCAGATGATCCTTGCAGAACTTGTTTAATATTTCTGGATTGTCGTGTTGGATGTCTTAAGTCTCCTTTAATTATGTAAAGTATGAATGTTTTGCTCTTCTAAATGTTCATACACAAAAATTTGAACACAAATGTCTTAATCTTTCATTTTTATCTGAGTGCTAATCTGTCAGTAATACACAAAGTATTCACTCTTTCCTGTGACACACCACACACTGCTACAAAAAAAAGATCTTAGGAGACTTTTCAACCATTTAAATGTTTTTGTTCTAAATGTCGCAACATTATCTCCAGCTCAGTAGCTAGAATATGTTTACACCATGCAGAACCGCTCACAACTTCTACCCTTCATGCAATTCCAGCAGATTTTTTGGCCTCTACCAACATCAAAGTGTCCCTTTCAGTGCCAGCTGGGCAGCAACAGCAGTGACTGTGTTGGCTGAGTGTGTGAGTGTGTGTGTGTGCTAGAGAGTGGGAGACTTGGACTAAGGCCCAGCCCCTGGCATATTTGTGTTGATAAACACATCTTCACACACCTTTTTCTGTGACGTTTATCCAGAAGAAGAGGTGCTGTAGTCCACTGAGGACAGTCCTCACTTAAAGACAGATATGTCTGCTGCGGGGCGGCTCTACATCCACTCGAATCTCTCCTGACTTCTACAGGACGTCAGAGGACGGCACTCTCTGTACCTGCTGGGCACAGTCTGAGCTGTGTGGGTGAGTCTGGCCCTGGACGTTTAGCACTTTGGATTTATTAGTTAAATAAAATGCTCTGCCTTTATCTAAACATTCTTGCAATGCAGTCTACTCTCTATTTTTACTTGTGAAAATGTAGAACTTTATATCAGCCAAAAGGTGATGAGAGAGACTCATGGTTAAATGGGGTTTCCACTTTCAGTCTTTGATACAGTGCTATATTTCCACTATATAAATAATGTGTGTGCTATTAACCTGAAAAACACATAAAGCAGGAATCTACTGCATTTCCAGTCTCTGTGTATAAGACAGTGTCAGGTGCAGAGGACAGCTGGTGTCGCCCATCAAGACACGGAAGCAGCTGGGACTCCTGGTGGCAACCAAATATGCTAATTAAAAATTAAAAATGTGAAAGTCTACAGTTTTAATGAGATGTGAATCATTATAGGACATTTAATAATCCCAGGGAAAACATTAAGCCTTCAAATCACAATTTGGACAGAGCACACAGCTTGATCAGTTTCTAGTTGGTCTCTGTAAAAGTTGAATTACTGTTGGTTTGGCTTAAAGCACCTTTGTTGTATTCAAAAGGATTTATTTTTGTTGCAGCATTAAAACATATTTTAATTTATGGTATAATGAACTTTATCATATAGCATCCAACTTTAGCGTTAACTATGACAAATGCTAAATCAAAAATATTTCTGGTTATGATTTATTTGATTTGATTTGATGATTTGAAGTTACTGTGGGACCAAAAATCTATATCTCACAACTGCTGTTTCCTTTGCAATAAATTGCTTCATATAATCATCTTGTAATCTGGTTAAATGTGTGAATTTGTAATTAAAGTATTCATTAGGTACCCTTCTAAATTCCTGTGAAGTGGTTCATGATAAAGACCTGACATTTGGCACAATAATAAGACAATAGTGGTCTCATTATTCAAGATTTATGGCCCTAATTAACCACACACGATCTGATACCATCGTGTTGATTGTCATCATAATTAATTTTGCTCCAGGATGATCATTGCACCTGACCAATCACGTTGTTGTGATGTCACAGCTTTGTGACTTGGGGAAAAAGACAGGACAGAGAACTGGATACTGCGTTTGAAGGCGGGGCCCCGTTCATGCCTATGAAAGTTGCTTAGTGGTGCATGAAGCCAAAAAAGTTCGACTTCCTGGGTTAACACACAAACGCCTGTCATAGACAAGGGGCTGTACCAATCTTGTTTAATAGAGTCAGATGTTAGAAATTAAGATTTTAGATTGCTGTTCCCAGCCAAATAGTTCGTGGAGCAAACAAACCAAAATATTAGGCTAAGCTAAGGCTCACCTTGAGTGCCTGGAGTAACTTTATCATCATGATGCACTGTTTATCCCATTTATCCTGTTTACCATTTATCCATTTCATTTTCATATAATTTAATTCCACTAAAGCTAGATTTCTTCTGCTTCTGAATCTTCACGGTTCCCACTGAAAGTTTAATTTGGCTTCTTCTAAATCAAACCTCTGGTTTATGTTTCATACTGTCATTTCCTTTGCAGTGTACGTAGGTGCCTGTAATGAGTGCATAGATGCCCACATCACTAATTTATGCACAAAGTGCTCCCTTGTGATGTTGTTAGATGTCTTTGAGGCATTCCTTCTCATGAATATGTATGAGTGCCTTGATTCGAGGTCCCTCATTGGCCACAACCAGAAAAGACATGGGAAATAAAGCATGTTAACATGACCAAACTCTTTGTGTTAACACACATTTTAATGTCATCTAAAAACGAAATATCCAGGACGTTATACATGTCTTATATTTTTTTGCATGTAAATTAAAAAAAAGTAATGTGATCAAATTGGGAATAAAGCAGTGACTATACATAAACAGTTGCATCTCACGACAGAAAATGACGCTTTAATGTCAAAATTAGGCGTTGATGTGACAGAGTTACACATCTTGCACTCACCAGTAGGTGTTAGAAAGTGACACATTAAAGATGTCCCGCTCTACCAACGACTGGAGCACACATTCTTTATTTACTTTCACTTTTGAATTGAATTTCCTGCAAGAAAAGCCCACTTAAACCATCAAATACTGTAACTTGGCAGCCTGGTGACCATTTGATGTATTGGTGGCTATATATCCAAATGATAACAAAAGGTTTGGAGCTTATATTTTCAGTACTTCCCTCCAAATAATTAGAGCATTTATAAATAGAATTGGAAATAAAAAGTCCTAGTTTTAAGATTTTGGTTTTATAGTAGGTAGAGGAGGCTCTGAATGAATCAAAAGCTAATAAAAACCTGGTGTGCCTGTCAATTAGGCAGGTGATGCCACAGCCACACATATCCAATAGGCCTTTTTTACAGAACACATTCTGATAGTTGGAAAAGCACATTTAAAATGAATGAAATCAAAGATGGCTGAATTCTATTTAGCTGCTTCAGTTTCAGGGTCTTGGTATTCTGCATGCTAACTCACTGTCACACTGTCATGACTTATGGGGACACTGAAATAGAACAGAGCCATCCTTAATGTTATTAGTAACACCTGTGTGCTGTGGTAAAGGTCTATGCTCTCGATGCTTACTTCCCTGCTAGCTATTGAGGACGTTATTGTAAATTTTGCAAATGCAAACACTGCAAAGCCCGACTTTCCACCAAAGGACAATGATGAAAAAAGGTAATGATGCTGAGATAAACAGCATGTGCTTCAATACAAGCCACACAACACTCTCAGTCATAGAGACGCCTTTAAAGAAAAGAAGTGAGTCCAACCAGCTGTCACTGAATAAAACTGTAATTGCCTGGTAAAGAACGCGAGGAAACCACCTTCACTTTAAGCACCCTAATCTTGTTCTATTTATCCTTGACGCTGTTGAATTCTGTCCTCTGCTGTGTTGCACATGAAATGTACATGGATTGTGCAGATGTAAGAGGACCAGCGGTTCTTCTGCTGATTTTTTAAGGACCTTGACTGATGAAAAGGCAAAGTGAATGGCTTGAAGATTATTGTGCACACTGTTTGATAGGAAGGTTATTGAAGCTGGAGAACCATTTTAGCCAATCATGATCAATATCACAAATCTTTGCATCAGACGCCACCTTCTTTTTACTTACTGTCTTTCTTTTGCCTTAAGATGATTTTGGGTAAAGTCTAGGCAGTGTCATTCATACAACATTCAGGTCTTTTCTATGACACATATCAACAAATTGCCTCATTTGCCAAATTATGACCAGTGTTTTGTCTTTGTCATGTTGTTTTTACGGAAGGGCGCTGATGTGTCATCTGTAAATCCTGTATAAGCCAGATGCGGAACTACTGGCCTGAAGTGACTCCCCATTTTCTGTCCCTTGTTGTCACGGTAAAAAAATGTCACAGACAAATATTTTTGATTGTAATCCATCAATGAAACACACACACGCAGACATAAATATGTCATCAAGAGACACAGTTCAGCAACCGGCAGAATTGGTTACACGATCGTCTCATCTGTCTCTCACAGACGTGCTGCAGCAGGATGCTCAAATGGCTGCAGCCACACAGCTGGGCTTGCTGGTGGTCAGCTATGGTTAAGTGGCTCGGGCAGCAATCAAGCAGGTGCTGAACAAACCAATACACACAACTGATGAAGACTTGGCAGTCCCCTGCTTCAGATTCACTGTCAGTTGCTGTAGAGTCATCCATCCAGCAAATCTGTTCCCCCCCTAATTAAGTTGAAAAGGTGGAGTGAGGGTCATTAAGCACTTATTTATTTGGCGAACCACTGGCACAGAACGGCAATTGTATTCTTCTCACCGGGTCATATAATTGGTCTGAACAATGATAAGCTTAGCGCCATGCAGAGTGATGGGCAAGGGCACTTGGGGGTGCTGTAAATTGTGCTATGCCTGTGGCACACAAACTTTGATCATTACGTCCTCAGCGGGGAACAGTGCTGATGAATACCCGTGGTGACCTCAAAGCTGCAGAACGCATTTTGGGAGCTGCTGCTGAAGTCAGCTCCCACATAATACTTTATTGCTGGAAATGAAAAGAGGATAGGTGTCCTGTGAGGAGTGGCGCTACCAAGTGCGATTACATCACAAACAAAAAAAAAAGAGGAGAGGATTCAATTTGGGAAGAAGTGTATCACACAGGAAGAGTGGCCCTTGTGCTTGTCAGAGATTGGGAGAGAGGAGCGTTAATCATGGCACACAACCCGCATCTCCAGGGCTCCAGCTTTGGCTGTTTGAGCAGTCTGTAAACTGAAATACAGTCGGTGTCAGAGAAAAGGTCAATGACATTGTTAGGAGGCCCTGTGAGAACTCTGAACAGGTGCTCTTTATTTGACAAATATAAACTATAAGACACCGTGTTCCTCGGCACTCTGTTCGGAAAACGATCAGTGACTTCAGGTCAGAACATTCACACAAACCAGGTCACAAACGATGACATTTAGTCTGTTTGTAGAAAGGCATTGTCGTATAATCAGTTAGTTTAGCTGCAGTCCTTAAGACTTTCTTTTTTCTGATATTAAACTCCATTTTTGATAGTCGCAAACATCTGATGTACCATTTTCATCCTTGAAATAAATATAATATATTACATTTTGTCAAGGCAGGCGTGCTCTAAACTTTTTAGAATTTTCAGCTCAACTCTGCCCATGTTAATGCAAAAAAAGCATCCTACTCCAGCTGCTTCACCTCAAATGTGCTCAACATAGTGTGACTTTTATTGTGAAGTTGTGACAGGAAACATAATGTTTGTCGCAGTGGTTAGTGCTAACTGTGATCGGCTGCAGATTAGCCCGTGTGAAGTTTGGCACTGGGTGCTTTTTACTGTAAATAAAACTAGCTTTCCTGAGCACTTAGTTATAATTACCAGCATAAACAAAAAAACATTTTTTTCATGACTCATCAAAAATCTTGTGGTGATGATTCCCAGGTCTGTTCCATTTGAAGCTAACTAGTGTTATCTGATACAATATTAATACTTCATCATCCACTCCAAAAGTGCAATCACTTCTCCCAGCAGGTTACAGGTGCCTTTCTGCCCAGAGGGCCACACCAGTTCAACATTGTCATCTGAAAACGAGTGAAAACAATTCCAGTAAAACATGTTGGTCCTCTAAACTATGGAGAACTTGACACACATGATGGCAGATTAGAGAAATAATGTCTTGTGTGACATAGACGCGTGTCTTTAAGGCTGATTAAGGAACTCGAATGCCAAACAGTTCTTGGGCAGAGCACAAAAGCATCACTCCTGTATTCAGTGGGGTTCAGATTTGTGAGGTTGTTTTTGTAGTGCAGATGTGAGGTGTTGTTGTTCTTGAGAAAAACAAAAATAATTCATATTTAGAGCTCCTCTGTGTCCACCGGGCAGCCACTTTGAACATATATCCTGACTCTGACTGAATATTTGTGAGCAAATTTTAAATATTGAAGAGAGAAATTTAGTTTTTATTTGTTTGTTTTTAACATGTATCTAAAAGACAGAGATTTATTTTTTATGCAACATGTCAAATATTATGAAAAAACATGTTTCAAGAATTAGCATGAAAACAGTTCATTACAGATGAGAAAAATCTCTGTGTCTGTCTCCAACTTTTCTGACTGAAACAGCACAGTATGTTTTTACACTCTGTATAGATTTGACTATTTTGCAAGATTGAATATAGGACCCTAAACCTGTACTTACCTCAGCCTTACTGCTGTGGTCTCTATATATAGAGACTTGGTGTTGAATGAGAGATCAATGTAATAATCAGGTACAATACTAAACAGTAATTTTCATGCCACTCCTCAGAACAACAGACAGCTGTTATGGGATCAATGTGCAGCATCACCATTATCAA
Source organism: Nannoperca obscura (assembly GCA_036024295.1). Classification (NCBI taxonomy): domain Eukaryota; kingdom Metazoa; phylum Chordata; class Actinopteri; order Centrarchiformes; family Percichthyidae; genus Nannoperca; species Nannoperca obscura. Next base: position 14,249 of record JAVQJL010073895.1, on the reverse strand, counting down.
AGATGAGGAACTAACGGCAGTCACTTGTCCGTGGCGGAGTGTGGCGGTGCTGCAGTCAATCCTGATTGGGCGTGACGTGAAGAAGAGAGGGATGTCGGCACTTCGACTATTTAAGGGGGTCAAGTGCCATCGATCGTGGGCTTCCACGGACACGCTGACCTGTCATTGATAAGACGGATTGAGTTCTCAGTGCCAGCACATGTTTCTCCACTACCCATCATATCTTCACATCCTGTCTGCGACGTCCACTCTATGACTCACTGTCCCGTGAGGTTTCTTAGTGGGTCCACTGCTCCTGTGGAGTGAACTGCTCACTAAAGGAAGTATGTGAGCGGAATCTGAGACAGTTGGAAGTGGGAGGATGTAACGTATTTACACACACACACACACACACACACACACACACACACACACACATATATATAGAAAAAAGGTTGCTTGTTCATGTAGCCTATGTATATAGGCACATCAGAGTAATTAAATACTGATTTCATTTTCCAAAATACAGTAAGTATAATTCATACTCCTCTTCTCATATAGCCTGTGTGATAACACATCACAAAATAATTCTTTAAGCTGCACTAATCAATATTTTTGGATCAAATAATTACATGTAATGTGACACAGATAATTATCAGCCGACTCTGCAGTTCCCCTCAGCTCTACAAAACGTTTTATATTGCTGTAGCTTATTGTTTTGGTTTAACGGCCCACTATTTTTTGTGCACTCTCACTGTTTTTCTAGCTGCAGCAGTCAGCAGCTTTCACAAAGATTATACGCCTATATATGAATATTGGACTTGAATTCCCCAGGTGTGCAGAAACGCAACTTAAAATGAACGCTAATGTTGCTCCGTATCTGCTGGGCATGCAAACAAGCAACGGTTTACTAACACAACTACCATAAGGTGACATCTTGTTCTGCAGCTCCCAATTTGTTGAATGATGCCCAAAGACATCAGCTGTGGGAATACATTATATTGTAAAGTTTATAAATTCAGTAAAGTCATGCTAGTTTGGGAAAATGTGCTTAGTCTGAACCTTACAAAATGCATCGTTCTGACAAATATTGCTACTTTATAAAGACCTGCTTTTGCTGCTATAGTTAACTTCCTAAAATTCACTCATCCATTCTGAAGTGCCACTGCATAACATTCTACTGGCTTATCATTTCTATTTTAGGGTCTATCTTGCAGACTGTTGTTTAGATTGTTACTCTTCGAAAGAAAACATTTACAGGTTAAATTAGCTTTTCCACCAGCGATGCCTTTCTAAAGGACCACTATTCTGAAATGAACCATGCTGTGGAGAAGTGGGAATTAGTGTAGACAAAACCCAGAGCAGTTGGATATGGATATGTGAATTCAGTAAACAGCTCCTCTTCCTATCATAAAATACTGGCATATATCCAGATTTACAATAAAACACTGTACACACCAGAGCTTTTTCATATCCTCTGTGCATTCTCACTTTCATCTTGCTCAAATATATACAGAATATGGACAGATTAAAGTCTACATACTATAGTCTCACAGGCCTTAATCTCTCATATTTGTAAGATTCCCCATTAAGTCCTGAGAGAGATGTTTGCTCCAGGTAGAGTTTCTCTGACAGATGTTTGCACATCCAATAACTGCACTTCAGTACTGAAACCGACCTGTTTTCCTTACATGTCGAGCTGTCTTTTTGATAGCTTATAAATTCCTTCCAATTAGTGCAGGAGTGAGCCTGTGGAAGAGCAGGGTTTCCATTTTTAAAGGGGAGGATATCTCACAGGAAACAGTCTTAGTATTCAGATTTCCAGCATAATGACCATGTGCTTTGCTCAAGCAGAAATTGTCAATGGATGGCAGATTGTGCATACATAGTTTGGCTTTTTATTTATGTTTTTGTGCGTGTGTTCTTGCTCTTTTGCATGTGCAGTGCTAGAGTACAATTTGATGCAGATGTAAGTTGACTGAATGCATAATTGCACAGCTGGATTTGAAATTGCTATTGTAAATAACAAAATATATGAAAATATTACCTGTATTTCAGTATTTGCATGTTTTACGATGATAAATTACAGTTCATCTCTTTCCTGTGGAGCATTAATTAGCGAGTGAGTCAACCGCATGTGCTTTCTGCTTCTGCCACCATCAAGCTTTGGTCCATTAACTTTACCTTTTTTAAATATATTTTCAGATGTTCACATCATGACCAGCAGATGTCAGAAGTGTTCCTCAAAACCTCGGTGTTCCTCTCAGCACTGAGATCACATTTTTGCTATCAAGCTTGTTTCCTTGCCCATTTCACATGCAGTATGAACGTTTAGTCACATAATACAAGCACAACACAAGCATTGGCTTTTTTTTTGTGAATGCTGTCAGGTGTGTAAATAACTAATTTAAATGAGGAGCTTCTCATTGTACCAGTATGTGTGGTGGTAATTTAGTACTTAATGGAGAATGGGTGCAGAACAAAGTGGGTGCAGATACATGAAGTACTCCAGCTGTGCACCAGAAAAAGAGGCAGAAGTGGTAAATGAATCGGCGATGGAGGAATAGCGCACAGATCGGCTGGACAGAAAAAGAAGAGAGCAGTAGAGACGGAAGGCAGACTGTAAGCGGCAGATAGACAAGCAGGCGGACAGATAAATAGACTGACAATCAGGCAGGCTGGAGCATACAAATAAACACGAGTACCTGTACTGTATGGATAATGACATGGTTTTAGAGATGAAAGCAGAAACAATGCAAATAGCCCTCACTCTCAGCAGTTACCATGACGACCAACCACCTGAACTTGGAGGTACGTCCCAGGAGAGGTCTGCAGGGGGGGGAGGCAGGACAAGAGATGTGTGTGTGTGTGTGTGTGTGTGTGTGTGTGTGTCCTGGTTTCACAGTTTGCCAAGTCCTCCATGTGTCTCCTCACAACACACAAGTCGTCCCAGTCTTGTGGAACGGCGGCTCCACTGGGAAGCTCAATTTAAGAGACGATGAAACAACTGAGGAGCAGAAAAATCCAATATCAAACCTGCTCAGAGTTTTAATTGCTTGTCTTTCCCCTCCAAAATGTTTATTTATTAAAGGCCTCCACCTTCTGGGGGTTTCCTCGCTCTCATCAACCCCACCTCTCCATGTGCCGCACATGTAAAGGATTCTCTTTGATATGGCCGAACCTGCCGAGTTGCCCTAACGCAGAATGTGATCAGGTATCTACTCTGAAGCTCAGGCTGCCGGCATTTGAAGCCTGTCTAATGTTGTGGGTGGTGGCAAATCCAGCAGAATTTCTCACTTCCAGGGAAATGGTTTACAACTACTGATTTAAAAAATGGAAAGCTCGGACAGTCTGCGTTGCACCAGGAGAACAGCCTCTATCAGGAGGTACACAGAGCCAGAAAAGACTTTACATTTTCTTGTGTTTGGTGTTTGTGTTGATGGCCACAGAGGAAGTCTATTCTCAGACAAAGCTAACTTTATCATTTCTGAGCACAGGCATAACTGTGGACGCTGCTGTGTCAGTCGTGGAAATGTGTCTTTTAAACCATCTAGACAACAACATTAACTAGAAGATTATTGTGTTTTATTAGAAGATATAACAAAGCAAATAATAAAAACTGCACCCGATACAAAGGGGACATTATAGACTGTATTTTAGATTTACATCTTTTATATGGTATTTAGTTTACAGTTTATAAAGTTAATGGCCATGTTAACAGGGTTACTTCCTCTCTCCTCACTCAGTCATGCAGTAACACGTAAAAACACTGTGTTATTATGCAAATACATAAAAGTGAGTGCACTATTGCTATATGTGTATAGTATATCACTATACTACTGTACATCTTCTCTCTGGCTGCGGATCTCATGCAAAATGAGAATTTGTATTTTTAGGCAAGGCAATTAATTTCCAGGCTGCACCTATCGTTATTAAGCAAAATTTTAATTACTCATTTCAGGGCAGTTATGGTTGGAGCCCCAGCACACTAAAGATAATTTGCCTTTTCGTTCATCTTAAGGGGGGAGAGGGGGTTACAGCAGCTATAGAGGCAAGTGAAGGCGATTTTTGTGACAATCAGACCATAATTATGTGTGGGGACGCAGCCAAGCGCAACATGGCCCGATGTCATTAACTTGCAGCCCACCTCAGACTGAAAGGGGCTAGGGGGTTGTCATTATTTTCTATTATTCTGAGAGGAACACAAATCCAAATGAGCACAGATAAAAAACACGTAACTAAGCTTGATGCCACGGGCTTAGCCAGCTGTTTGACATTCAGCAGTTAAACCTTGCTGTAGTGAAAAGAGTGGGGTCACAGGGATAATATTGCTTAAAGAACAACGTGAAATTTCATTAGGTCTGCTAATGCCTCCCTGACATTAGTGATAAATCCTCGGCTGCTTGCTAATGGGTGCTAAGGAAGCGGATATCTACGGCCTGTGGTAACTGTACAATGTCCGATGGCAGGTAGTCGAGGGATTTGGCTTGAATTCAGAGCTGTGTGCAACAGAAACATGTTGCTGCACACAGTATGCGACTGTGACAGCTCCGCCTTATCAGGACACAAGATACTGAGGCAACGGGACTTTTCTTCAGGCTCCATTCTTACACAGTGTTATGTTATTACGACTCTGCATCCTAAACAGTGTAAAACACATCTACAGCAAGGAAACATTTCCTATATCCTACAATGATGTGCCTGCATTTAATTGTGTTGCTGTTTCTGTGTTCCAGGATTCAGGAGGAGCCGTGTTGTACAGTATATCATGACAGACATTTTGGAATTATGAATGAATATTTCATGGCCTGATGGACTGGGATCCAGCCTGAGATGCTGTTGGCAGTGGATACGATTCATACCATTGCACTCATACCAATGCCTTGATACGTTCTCCCCTTGAAATGTCAATGTGAAGTGATCTGAGATTTCATCGATGTGCTGAAAAGGAAAACTAAGAAATCGAAACAGGGCGAGGCAGAGTGATTGTCTTACCAATAAGTGCTGATACATATTTTAATCTAATACATGTTTTAGATGTCAAGGGCTGTGGCAGTCAAGCTGTAAGGAGGTGAGGAGTGTCGAACGCCCCTCTTGCTGTCTGAGCTCCTGGTGGGATTTCGTCCTTACGCTGCACTGGTCATCTATCAGCAGAGGAGGAGTATCCAGCACACATGCAGGGCTCACCTCCTCCAGCACCCTGCAGAGCTGCCGGTGTGGAAACACCAGTCTGCAGGGGCGGGGCAGGGTGTCTGATATCACTGACATGTATCATAACAAGTGTCTGAGGCCGTCTATTACCTGGCCCCTAAGGGTTTTACCTTGCTTTGTCATCTCTCTGAAGCATTTCTTCCCTTTCCACTCTTTACTCCACTTCACAAACAGGAGCTGCTGAGGAGCTAGAAATCAGTCAGACTGCAGACTACAGCTGAATGAAGGAGAACACACAGAGAGGGAGATATTGGCCTAATTAGACCTACAGGGAGTCCAGATTGAATGATTTGCCAGAGTGATAATACTAATGCACAGGTGTGAGGAGACCAGTGAAGCATACACCCACCGGAAATATGCACAGTTTTATGTGGATGTCTGCTGTTCAGGTTCACAGAACAGTTTCCATGTAAGGAGGGCACAAGAGAACATTGTTATTCTTTTTGTAAAATTAATGGAGCATCCGTTTCTCAATGAGAAAATAAATGGAGCATTTGAATGCTGACCCATGTTGGACTTGGGCCCGAAGTTAACAGCATTATGAACTAGCAATATAATTTTTTCTTTTCTCAAAACAGTAATGCGCGTAAAATGATAGATACTTAATGGGGGATTTAAATCTATGTTTAATAATATCTACTCACTTTGTCAAAGTATTTATCATTAGTCACATAGATATTACAATTTATTTATTATTTTATGTGGAGAGAGGGGGACTTGGGAGGTAGGCAAGGTGAACCTGGGAGGGCCTTGATTGGGTGGGAGATAAAACATATAATCTTTTATAAACTTTTACTTGTCACAATCCTGTTCATTTTGAAAAACATTTTTAATTAAAATAATTAAATGGGAGGAGCAGCAATAATCACACACATGATGTGAGGCTGCACAATAAATCTTGGTAAGTCTGTATTAGAGCACACAGTCAGAATTAATATTATAATGACTAATGATATTCAACAATTGCAGTATTATAAAACTTGTTTAATATTATTCATTCATTATATTAACTTTTTTTCTTTCCTTTATTTTAGTTGAAAAGTCTGCAGTCCAATTATCACCTATGTAGCTTTACTTTGAACTTAAATGAATACTTAATAATTTCGCAACACTAACATTATGTAATCAAACAAACACAGGAAAATCTGTGGTTATTTCAAAGGCTAGAAAATTGCATCTGGTACACTGAACGATAGGCAGATGAGGCCAGTGCTCCAAAGATGAATGCCATAGTTCCCATATACAGTCTAACAAACATTTACTTTCATATCACGTGATAGTGTTTTTCTGTTGTTACTTTTCTGCTACATGAGCAGCAGAAAGATCCACAATGATGTGGATAATGCAACGATAGTATTGTTGACTTTATCTGGCCCTTGAAAAATAACTAAATGTTTTATTTGGACCTCCATAAATCTTTGATCCAGGAAACCTCCATGCAAGCTTTGCCCTAACTAGATGCTTTCTGAAAGACGGCAAATCGTTTCTGAAGCTTCTTTGATGGAGCTGACACCTTGGAGTTCTTAATAAGGACGTTAGTTTTGCTCTGATTGCAGCAGCTCACTTTGAATCGAGCAACTGTGTATCAATTTTCACCACCACAATAGATTCACTGGACACCAACTGCTGCCATTTGAATGCAGGTTATTTTCCAGCTCATTAAGCATATTGATAACATCAAACAAATGGTAGATTTTAAGCATGCACAGAAATGCACCACACTAAGCGCTTTCATCTAAAGTTTTCTGGTATGGCCTGTGTTCATCAAGGATACATAATAATAAGCAGAATAAAGAGAGATAAAATGCACTAATCCTTTATCCTCTGTTGGTAAGCATCATATTAATGTCAGATGAGCTCATGTATCCCTTCAATCATGTTCCAAATACTGTATATTCTCATGAATGGATTATAAACTGGATATTATTTAACACATATAAAAGAAGAAATTGTTACAATATTGCTGCCATACATTTGAATTGTCAATGATTAGGTTGCTGTGTTTAAGTTTGACCTAGTGTGGCAGAAGCTGGACATTTGGACATGTATTCATTACTAAGTACTGTATTTCAACTTTACCCATTATTTAACAATTTCATAATGGTTTAGTTTCTAAAACCATTTATCCGCTACTATTTAACTAGAGTTAACCAAAGTTATTTAAAAACTGTAACCATTACTTTAAGCTAACAATTTCAACTTCCCTATTGCTTGCTAACTAGCATTCACACTCAATTGCAACACAGGGTGTTAATGTGTTACAACTGACTGATGGGCAGCTTGCTGGTTATTGTAAATAGGAGGTGGTAAGGAGGTGAGGAGTGTCGAACGCCCCTCTTGCTGTCTGAGCTCCTGGTGGGACTTATAAGGATCAGCATCAAACTGATTTGTAATTCTATTTGGCTGAAATTTCCTCTTAAATATGTGGATGTATATTCATAATTAACCTATAATTTCTATCTAGTTTAGCTGAATGAAGCTTTGCAGTGTAGGCGTACCAAAAGCATAAATACCCCCTGAAGTTCAAGTACCCCTGTTTGGGATTCACTTTATAATGATACCTTGAAGGAGTAGCTGCAGCTGTTACTAATTATGAGCATCAATAATATACAGTATTTTTCACATATATTCTTTATGTATATGAAATACAAGATTATACTTATATCTGCCAGTCCTTCTCCATCAATATGTGGTTCATAGGCCAGAGGCTAATTCTATCTTTAAGGACAAAAGAGGTGAGTTCCCACATCAATCTGCGATATATATTGTTGGGATCGGACATTAGTGTCCAATGTTTGCTTTTCCAAATTGTACTACCTCCTGCCTCCTCTGAGAGAAAGGTGTTGGGTCAGATCCTAATTTAGAACAATAAATTTAGGCCCCTAGCTGCTGGGGGAAGCACTGTCACAGCAAGATTGATTTTATCGCGTCAGCCCTGAAATGTGTTTGTGTGAGTGTGTGGGAGAACAAAGGGTGATGTAGGGCCTCTCAGCCTCCACCGGGATTTGAAATGGCTCTTACCATCTGCTGATAACAGTCAATACATCCCAAAGCATAATGTAGGGCCTCCCCATATTCTTCTCTGATTGACTAGAAAGGTCACAGGCGGCATCAGGAATAAGCAGGCAATCAACATGCATGCCTTTACAGAATGCCGATATCTCATCAGCTTTTTTAAACGGTCATCACGCTGACATTAGCTCTCACTTGCTTGAATAACCTGAGCAAAATAAAGCTTTTGAGAAAGAAAACTAACCAGAGACTGGCTCGTATCCAATCACCTAAAATAGAAAGTTTTTTGAGCAACCTGTGGTGTACATATTGAGCAACATAACTACATATAATATCATAAATAAACTATGGGTTTTAAAAATCCCCATCATGCCAGTCCAGTATTTTTATCTCAAGAGACATGTACACTGCAGTATAGTGAAGAGTTGTGAGTTGTGAGAATGTGTTTTCTGACACATTATATATGAATGAATAACTTATGAGAGGTACGAGGTCAGCAGCAGCAGTATCTGCTTCAGACTTGAGATCTTTATTTTCACTAAATAATCTCGCACCAAAGAAATAAAAAGTGAGTAACTTTGCTTCTGTGCACTTCAGAATCATCGAGCTGAAACAAGAATTTGATACAGAGGTCAGTATTGAGTGCTGATATTAATATTGTTGATTGATGGCTTAAAGATTCATGTGAGGCAAGTTGCACCTATTAATCAAAGAGCAGAGTCTCTTATAACAAGTTTAACGAGTTTCAGAATCCTTGTGTGGTCCCACATGGCACATAACTAAAACTAAACAAAAATGAATAAACATAAAGTCAAATGTGCAAAGATAATTTTTTTAACCTTATCATTGCACACCTAAATGTGCCAAAGGGCAGCAGAACTTCTTTTTTTTTTTACCTTTATACAAGGTGTTGTTTGAAATGAAGTGATGTAAGGTAATTTTTTCTCTTGGTGGCAAATTGGCATATCATTCTTCAAATTGAATGAGATTCAAATTAAAAGCACGAGTGATGTGCTTTTCTAAATATGAAGAATATGGACCCAAAATGAATATGAAAATGAAGTCATTAAGTCATTAAATCATTTTGACAGGAAAATACATTTATGATGCAGTTTAGCACATTTAAAAGTTGGAAAACAGGGACTACTTTAGAAATATAAAAAATACAACAAAAAAACCCATAAATGACTGAGACAGTTTCACAAATGTGTTTTATTGATTACATGGAGCATTAACGCAGCATGATCAAAGTCAGACTTTGGGCGCTGTTACATAAGCAACTACACTATATAGTACATACATATGAGGTGAATGCCAATTACAGTTCTGGACATTGTCAGGCAGTAGATGCCCAAAAGCAAAAAAGAAAGATCAATTCCGCATGACAAGGTGCATGGATGATGCCAGAAGTCTGGGGCTCATCTCGTTCAGTCGAGCGTGAAGGGTGCAAGTATTAATAAACCACCAGAAACAGAGTGAAAAAACTGTCTGAGAGAATGCAAGGAATGATTTATAAGAGGGAATAGTTGGTAATGGTTTGGGTGTAAACAATAGTGTCCCTCTGGCCTGGTCTGCATTTCATACCACTGTGATGAAGCCGTCATAAGCACGCACCACTCTGGTAATACAATCCTCTGGGGGACGCTTAGTTTTAATTTGGGTGTCAGTGGAAAATGATTGACTTTTATTGTTTGTTTGTTTGTGTGTGTGTGTGTGTGAGCTCATGTATATCTCTGCCCTTCTGTCTATCTGTCTATATTTTTAGGTGCACATGAATATTTAATTTACTTGTGTGAAAGCATTCACCTCCAAAATGTCAAAAGAAACAGTCTTGGTTTTAGATTGATCATAATTCATTTTGAGTTCAGGTACATAACATACACCTGAGTCCATCCTTTTTCATCCTCTTCATTTTCCTTTTCTTCTTCTTCTATTTCTTAAAAAGCAATGCGAGAGCATGAATGGCACTCAGAGCATCACCATTAACCCATGGGAGTTTTGTTGAGATTGGTTCTACTTCCTCATTCTTCTGGACCCACAGAAGTGTGTGTGAGGGGTAGTGCTGCACAAAAATAACTGTCACCACCTATCAAAGATACAGAGTTTATGAGCTAAGTTCCCAAACAGAGGTAATGCATCACTTTATGAAGCCTTTTTGGCAATTCTAATAAAATTAAGCGACGTCTCAAGCTTATATACCAATGTTAAGTATGTTTTCTGAGCTGACACAGAACATCAAGGTTTACTGTTTCATGTAGTCACTGAATTTGTGAAATGTTGCATTTTTCATATACATGTTCATTATATTTAGTGTTTTTAATTTAGAATTGGTGTAGAATTAAAATCTAGTCCCTCACTTGTGAATTAATCTTGTCTGTTAACCCTGTGTCTCTGCCAATAAGACATGTCGATAACATTTATCTTTTACTTCTAACAGCAGTGAACATATAGTGCATCTAGTATCTTTGTGTCCATTATTTTACCTACGCCCTTCCAACATACATGCACAAAGTTTTACAACTCTGACATTGTTGCTTGCGGGCAGGTCTGTGTGGTTTGGAAAAGTTGATATGCCCGGGGGCTGCAGAATTTCTTCAAGTAGTTTATAAGGACAAATCAAATGTTCAGCTTCAGCTGATGTGTGAGAAATCAACAAATCCGAGTTATGAGTCTCTAACTCAACAGCGGTGAAGGAATATTCACTGTTTTTCTCTGTCTATTCATGTAACAACCAGATGTCAAAGATTAGAAAAAAATGTTATGATTAGAAATGATGAAATTCACATAGACAACAAGAGGGGGTAATGCTGTTAAACTGATGCAGAGAAAAGGAAATAATGTATAGACTCCAGAGCAGCTCAACAGGAGTCTGGCTTTAATACACAAGCTAGTCCCAAGGCGACAGATAGATGCAGCATGAAGTGTGTCATCATCAGAAGAGCTTTATATCCTCTTCAACAACCACGAGTCATAAACATTTCATTAAAATCGCTTATTTCTGTCTCTCAAGTAAAAATCAATGCTCTTTGATACAAGAGCATACTGTAAACTAAAGTCACCACGGTGGTTCACCAGATATTTGGAGCAGAGTCATGGTGAAAGCAAACAGAAATCTACTTGAAAAGTATTAATGTAATCATGTGCAGACTGTCCTGGAAGACAAACACACAAAAAAGGGAGACAGGGCTTCTTCATAGAGCCTTTAATGTTGTTATTAAAGCTTCCCTGGAAGGCGTAAATATCGACCTCATCGCGGACTCCTTCACAGATCAGTGCGCTTTGCTGTCCTGCCCCGCTAGTGCCATCAAATCAATCAACCTTTCTAATTAACTGCATCCAAATAAGGCATCATCTTCTGTGCCTCCAAAAAGACCCCTTTTCCACATCACCTCTTGCACACACGATGTTCTGCATGCCCTGACCCTGGTGCTATTTCTGCCTGCACCCTGTCTCTAACCTCACACTCTCCATCCTCACAAGGTTCTCAGTCCCTCTCTTTGAACCTTTTTTCAAAGAGGTCCAAACAAGAAATGTGTCCTGTAGCATTTGATTTGATTTGAAGATTTGCATATTGTTGGTGATTTTGCTGGTTTTCTCCTCGTTGTAATTAAGCAGCATTGTCAATTTTACACCATTGCTTTAGAATTTAGCAGCAGAGAGACAGACAAACATACTATAGGGATACAGAATATCTGTGAGCTATAGTGGATATATGACAAAGCATCTCTTTGAGGGCTGATGAAACAGGAAGCTCTGCAAGGAACAGATGCTCACTACACTACAAATCAGACGCTGCCAGCCAACTCTCTCTCTCTCTTTCTCTTCTCCTTGTTTTCTTAAATGCTCTCTCTCCCCCCCTCCCTGCTTCTGACAGAGCCTGGGAGAGGAGCTCCTCTTAGTGATGATGGCCCCAGGGCTCTTGGAGAGGCTCCAGATGTGCTCCAGAGCTGTGGACCGCAGAATCTCTGGCGTTACTCCATGCATCCAACTCTTGTTCCATCCATTCACAATCAGCCCACATTTCAAACTCAATCTGAAAATCAGCTTCTTTTTTCTTCCCCTCTCTCTCTGGGTTGTAGCATTAATTGAAAATGCAAACTGTAATCAGATCAGCTGAAGATGAGTGGCTTAAAGATGGGAGATAAGAGTGACAATTCACAGGGCTCTGCATGAGAAATGAAGAGGCTGGTTAAGCTAATGGGGACGTGGGTTTGATCAGTGTATGAGTTGCTAATGGTCTGTTTTGGCAGGCGGTTTGGCTGGTCCCTCCTGCCCTCTTACAATGGCGGCAATTATCTAAATAATTTTACTCCAAAATACATCTCTAGAACAAAATGAACGTTACTAATTAACATAATTGCATCTGTATTAAACCTTTTTTTAAATGAGACAGACTGCCCACTGAACAAGCAGAGAAGGAGTGCTGTTGTTGATAATAAAGGTGAAGTTGAAAATCTTTATCAAACTCCCAGTAAGACAACAAACCCCTAAAATATTGAAGTAACTGAGAGTTGCTGTTTAGTAGGTTGTTATTTTATAACAATTATTGTCATTATTGATTAATCAGATGATAGTTTCCTTGGTCAATTAATTGTTTGGTTAATAAAATGTCCCACAACCAAGATAGCAACTTCAGATGTCTTGTTTGTTCGACCAACAGTCCAAAACCCAAAGATATCCAGCTAACAATAAGCAAATCCTCACATCCTCAGAATCTACATTTAGAGAATATGACTTAAAAGATTTATGAATTATTAATTTTTTTTTTGTCAATCAATTAATTGACTACTTGTTTCAGCTCTAATCTGTAATATGTTACAACATTTTTAATTGTAATTCCATGCATTACTTGTAATCATCTATAACATGTTACTGTTAACACTAACACTGTTAGTCCATTCACAATGGGAGTCTATGGGCTGGACATCTCTGGATGAATTCAATGCAAAATATTGAACTTATCTATTTTTTTTCTTTCTGGGAAATACATGCCATTCAAGTATCATGGTGCCAGTCCACAGTCCATGTGATGGCTTGTGACAATAATTTCCTTTCATGCTTTCATCCTTCTTGTTACCATTCAGACTGTGACTGTGCCAAATTATCCTCACCTGCCAAAATTTCAATGGGGATTAATGAAAATAGTGCAGGGTGCCAGTTAAATAGACTCGCTGGGCTGGTACCCAAAGAAATTTGAGTTCCATTACCCAAGGCAGTATTTTTGAAAGCAACCTGCAAATATTACAAGAGCAGGAGTTAAAAACAAACATTGTTAACAGTTAATGTAGTTTAACCTGCACTCACTCACTGGGTTTAAGAGAAAAAGCAACAACTTTTAATGCTGTAAGGAATTTGAGTACTACAAAAAATAACTACACCATCACCTGGGGTTTGATTTTAAGATACTATAATTGGCTTGTTGATAATTTAAGAGTTTATTTAATTAATACTGGAGTCAGGGCAGATGTTGATGAATAAAATTCCTGCAGGGAGGACTCCAGTTGCCTTTACAATATCTTAGAGCACAGACACTAATTAAAAACATCAGGATCCAGGAGTCAGGGATAAAGAATCTTTTTCTAATGTATTATTGGCATTTTTGTAGCTCATGTGTGTCTAAAAGCTTCTCAGAGGGTACACTTTGATATACGTTTTAGATGTTTCATATTTAATGCACCTATTATCCTTTATTGACACAGGACTGCTGATATGTTGGTTAAACTGCATTGCAAAAACAGAATTATAATACCAAATGCTTTTTTTCACTCTAGAAAGACGTTCTCTGGTTATATTTAATGATTGTTTATAAAGCAAAGAACCTGCAAATGTAAGCACAGTGGGTCACAAAGACAAAACCTCCAGCTTAGCTGCTTAGAAAATACCTTTTTACTGTTATGTCATTTTGATCTTATGTACCCTGCTTTAACTGTATATTTACTTTTTTTCAAACGCAGTAGAAATAACACATAGTACAATGTTTCTTGATGATTTAACACATTTCAGATTGGCAGCAAAACACAACCCCCCCCCCCCCCCCTCCTTGTAAG
>JAVQJL010073894.1:0-11985 GCA_036024295.1 Nannoperca obscura | reverse complement strand
AAAAGAACGTTTCTATTTGTGTGATGTAATGTGTTTTCTCATCAGTAGTTTGTGTCAAAGTGAGGTCAAGCTGGAAAGATGCCAGACTGTTTGCTGCAGTCTCCGGCGTTGGAGCTTTGTTTTGTTAAGCAGAGAGAAATAAAGAGCGTTCCCTTGTACTTTGTGTGTACTGTGTGTATTTGTGTGTGTGTGACAGAGACAAAGAGCTAGTATATTTGGAGGATATTAATATATACTAATATAATATATTTTCTAATATCAGGGACCAATTATGGATTGAAAATACAAATACTATAGACTATAGCTTCCTCTGGTCAGTGGCTCGTGATAATGTCTACTGATCTAACAACTTATCACAGGTATGGCATACGGACATGAACTATGAATAATGAGCAACAAAGAGTGATTTTTACTTTTCAAGTTGTTTCATTCGAAGGAAGGAAAAGTATCCAGTATTTCATAAAAACAAAAGCTCTTCCCATCACGTTCAGATCCCTCAGATTTATCTTGGGACTTATTGGGATACCACTGGATGATGTAGGATGCATGTGTAAGCAAGTTTTCTAAGTATTTAAAGAGCAACATGCAGGTTGGAGACCCCAGAGAATGAAAATGATGTAGAACCTTTTTGTTTTGAACTAAAACGTACAGTGGCATGCTGCGACCCTAAACACTGCTGAAATTCTACTAAGGCATTCATGCAGACGAACAGGTACAACGTTCTTGAATGGCCATCTCAGTCCCCAGACCTGCATATTATTGAAAATCTGTGGTGTGATTTAAAGCAGGCTGTCCATGCTCGGAAACCATCAAACCTGACTGAACTGGAGATGTTTTGTAAAGAAAAATGGTCAAAAATACCTTCAACCAGAAGCCAGACCCTCATTGGAAGCTGTAGGAAGCGTTTAGAGGCTGTTATTTCTGCAAAAGGAGGATCTACTAAATATTGATGTCATTTTTCGGTTGGGGTGCCCAAATTTATGCACTTGCCTACTTTTGTTTAAGTAATTATTGCACACTTTCTGTAAATCCTATAAACTTCAGAATATCATCTTGCTTTCTCATAATGGAGTGCAATCATGCACACATCACGTGTAAGTGCAAGGCTATTAGTAATCAGCATCAATGAAAAAGCACATTGACCACCTATGTCAAATGTCTGATAATGAATCCATCAGAGCCCTCCACTATGCTGTGATTTATTGTACATATTTGTTTTTTTACTTTACATGTATGTATGTGTATTGTAACTGATTTTAAATTGAACACATTATACTAATTTAACCATCCATCCATCCACTTCCTTCTTTCTAGAGTAGATTCTGTCTTTCCACCTTCCCCGTATGCAATAAAAATGTAAGGGCAAAATACAGTGAACACAAACTCCACATCCCGCCCACGACAAGCAGACCAAAAATACACTGCAGTTGGGTCCCTGTTCAAATCCCAACCTACAGATGAGCAGAACGAGGTGATGACATGCGAACATGCTTTACCCTTTCCTTTCTACAAATGGCATTGTAAAAATAGCAGTAATAATTAGGAGTTACTTTGTGCGTCTTAAAATAAATTTTTCTTCTAACTTTTTTTTCTATTTTGTATTTCATCCTTTAAAGAAATTATAAGGATTGGCTGAGAGTATAATTTATTTATGCTAAATGCTATAGTCAGCATGCTATCATCCTCCTCGCCAAAACAGACATTCTGATGCTTCTGAACATTATCTTAGTTTTGTGTGTTATCATGCTAACATTTGCTGATTAGTGCTAAACACAAAGTGCATCCAAGGCTGATGGGAAAGTCAGTTATTCATCAGGTGTTTTGTCATAAACCAAAGTATTAGACAAAATAAAACCTTGACCTAATGATGGCACTAGATGAGAATTCAGGGGATCACAAAATGCATTCTAGGAACCATGATGGTCGATACAGATATTTTGCCTATCCATCGTGTAGATCTTTAGATATTTTAGTCTGGACCAAAGTGGCAGACTGACTTACTGAAAGCCCGACATTTCTATCTCCAGAATCATACCGCTAGCTTGCCTGGATAAAAATGTACGTTCAGGCTTGTAGTGCTGATAAGGTCACAGAGGAATATTCTGCTGAAATTGATGCTTCCCTAATGAATTGCTAAATGTGCTACTTCCAGCAATAACACGCAAGTGGTGTTTTTAGCAAAAAAAAGTTGTGTATTGAACATCCGGAACATAAGGATCAACAGCGGAGAAGCGGATTGTACTGAGGGAGGAGATCCTTTTTTATGTTTTGACTTTTTTTTAAGCTGTTACTCTGGGTTGCCATTGGGATCCATTGCAACAATTGGAATCCAAGCTGACTGTAGATGCCATTCTTTGAAGGAGGCAAGATACAAGCTTAACAAAGCTATTTTTTAATTTTACAAGGGGTAAGGGCTTGATACTAAAACAGATTTTCAGTGAAGTATATGATTCACCGTTTTTAAAGGAGTCAAAGTGTCCATTTTATGGGGTCTTTAAGGGCCACCCAAAAGCCTTCCCTTACACAAACTGTGACAAAGAGAGAAAAGTCTCCTTGTTAGACTGATAAGTGTGTGTGTGTGTGTGTGTGTACAGGGCGATAGTCGAGGGGTCACTTGCTGACCTTGAAATCCGTCTCTTCAGACAAGATAAGGGGGTGGTTTGGAGCAGCAGACAGGAGCAGCACTTGGTCTGGCTTATCCTGTGCTCTGTGATGTCTGCGGTTAAATGACCAGTTTGCCGGGATTTTTGTTCTGGCCTACATCAGCCTTCAGTCTGACAGGGTGACAGCTCTGCATCACAGGGTTTAATCATCACAGTTATCGCAGACAGGTAGCTGAATATTTCCCCTTTGTGACCGTAGCAGCATCGTTAAGCAATAAAGCTGTCAACAGGCATCTTCCTTTGATAACTGAAGTTTGACTGGATGCGTAAGCACAATGCTGCACGTCTATGCACATTGGAATCTTTTTCTGTTTTACCTGGCTGGATTTTGACAGGGTGGTTTAAGGCAGAAGCAATGGTATTGCAAGCTGATAATTATTCTAACTTCTTTTCTTTTCTGGTTCTTGTCAACCCGAGAAACTTTGATACAAGCAGAAATAAAAGCTGTGCCTTTCAGGTCTGAAAAAATAAAATGTTTATTAAATTACATTTAAAATTAGAAATCACACCCTTTGGGTAGATAGATTTAATAAATGTGGACAGAAACGTCTGAGTGTTTTGATCTTTTTTTCTCCTCCCAAGGGGGGCTGGAATTTACAGAGTAATTAGTTGAGTAGAATACACCCTCTAATTTACCCCCAGCCCATCCTGCTCTCCTCTGCAGCAAAGTTTACATTTGGTAATGAATTAAGAGCCTTGCCCCATTAAAAGGGGGTTTTGCTGACATCTCTATAAGCTTAAGATAAGCTGGGTCTAAATCAAGAAAAATGCAGACCAAGCACATTGCAGTCCAAGGAAATCTTAGCGAGAAGAGCTTTCAGCAGAAGATAACAGTAGGTATATTTGCCTTTGCATTACCCATAAAACATCCTGGTTTGTCTTAATTTGAAAGTGCTTTTAGAAGAAGTTCTACAAAATCAGAAGGATAGAGTCCTTTTATGTTGCTGCTTTATATAATTAGAAGGGATTTTAAATACTTTGTTTGTTTGTAAAATTATATTTATAGATTATTTTATACTAAACTAGTTTAAACATAGTATTTGCATTAGATTTAATTGATACTATTGGAAAACCCTCCACAGTGAGTTTCAAATAGAACTCTGCTGGCTGTGATAGTGCAAGCATGTGTTATATAACTAGAGTCTGTTTCTGACACTTTTGTCTTCCTTGGTATTGCTAATAAAGTATATACCCTGGAGATGGAAGTTCACAACAACAACAAAAAGAGTAAATGATATTTTGCTCTCCAGCCTTGGTCCTTGATGTTTCTTTCTCTCACACTAGATGTACTGTATATATTGACTTGACAGTGCTGTACTGTATGTCCATCTACTGCAGAAAGGCAAATTTGACATACATGCCTTCTGACAGCTGACATCCAACATGTTCTGGTATCTAGTTATAG
The DNA here is from genome assembly GCA_036024295.1 of Nannoperca obscura. Classification (NCBI taxonomy): domain Eukaryota; kingdom Metazoa; phylum Chordata; class Actinopteri; order Centrarchiformes; family Percichthyidae; genus Nannoperca; species Nannoperca obscura. The sequence continues at coordinate 7,917 of JAVQJL010073894.1, read as the reverse complement.
TTTCCTGCTTGCATCACATCTCTAATTCATGAAAGGTGCAGCATATACACATCGTCCACACAGCAGACCACTTTGAGTGTTCATCAAAACCAATCAGTGCACAAATGCAAATGAGCTCCACTGTAGAGGTCAATAATGTTAATTATGTTGGAAACAAGCAGTAATAAGAGTGTTATCTTAAGACTCAATCTACCTTGTGGCCATGACAATCGGCGAGGAGTTGTTTCCTGGCAAGTCACAGGTTTAATTCACACAACAATCAATCCGTCTATATCCTTGTTAAAGTGTCCTGGAGCAAGACACTCAACCCCCATTTGTTAATAAGGGCACTGCTACCTTTGGCTCCAAGTATGTGTGCGCCTCAGAGAGAAATGTAATTTGTACCTAATGGTTGTATTATAAGTAGGCTGTATTGTATTCTGTATGTATAGCCTATTCTCTGTATACACAGTTGTACTACAGCTGTGTCCCAGTTCAATTCCACATAATAATACACCTAATAATAGTGTAGAAAGTATAAAGTCATTTTCATAGTATATACAGTCAAGCCCAAAATTATTCATACCTCTGGCAAATTTTGATTTAAGTTACTTTTATTCAACCAGCAAGTGCTTTCTTGATTGGAAACGACACAGGCGTCTCCCAGAAGATTATAAGACGATGTACAAGAGGCATCATTGTGGAAAAAAATATTTCTCTGCTTTTATTTACATTTGAACAAAAAGTGGCATGTCCAAAGTTATTCATACCCTCTGCAAACTGTCACAGTCTATGGGAAAATCCAAAGTTCATACCATTCCAAATAGTCCAAGCTGTTCTAAAGCATCCTAATTATTGTGATTCATTGTTTTACAAAGATTAAACACTTACGTTTTTTCAGATTTTCTGATCTGCTATTTGTTTTAGTGTTTGTGCAGGTGTGAATGCCTCTTAAATGTTTTTTGTGCTCCACATTGAGGGACACTAATGACAACCAACAGCACACTCAAAGATCACACAAATGTATTAAATACATGCTCTATTCCTTACTATGTAGTAAGGAATTTTTATGTGGGTATAATCAAAATTTTTATACTAATAGATCACATGACTACTTGTATGTGAAAGGTATTCCTTAACTCGGCAGAGCATCTTCCAGCTCTTTGTTCTCCTAGTTTTCTTGCCCCCAACTGCTTTGAGTTACTTGAGTTGACTTACCCGCTCCGCTTTTCAGGTTCCAGAAGGCAGGTGATTTCAGTGAAAACAGTGAACAGACAGGCACTGTTAGTGGCAGCTAAAGAGTCAGATGTTTCCTTCAGGCGTTGGTGGAGACTAAAACAGAGATAAAAGGGAAGTGAGTATTGGACTTGCGTTCATCATAACTGCTGGATGTGTAAATAGGTAACGTTTGCTAACAACCAATCAACTGAAAAGGTAGTGTCAAAACTACTTTCTGCTAGTAGAAAGTTCTGCAAAAAATTTATTTCTGCTTCCTCCAAGTGGCCAACAAATCTATTACTGCAGGTTTAAGGAAATAAACTATTAAATTGTTGCTTTCACTGTATGTTTCCATGCCCTTAAACTGTACATTATGTGTGTGACATTACTATTTGTAATTCAAATCAATTCAGTATTGCTCAAGGATGCGATTAAGGCATATTTAATTGATTTACTATATTAGCAGGCAGCTGGGAAGCTTTACTGTCCTTCCGGTCCTGAACTCCTCCTGCTTCCATCAGCACTGACCCATCTGTGGAGGGGCAAGTGATAACAGGATTTCCAGAGCTCAGCAGAGGATCACATCATAAGACAGTTCTGAGAAGGTTTCGTGCTCAAGTGCAGCTCTTTCATTGTACTGATGCAACACAAGGAGGATCACAGTTTACTTAACTTATTCAGCAGGTGAAACGTAAAAAAGAGAGTAAAACTCTGTTTTGTTTCCTGGTAATTTCAGAAGTGCTGTTCAGTTTTAACCCCAAAACATATCCAATACTACAATCAGATGTAGTGGAGTTCTTCTCAACTCACATAACCAACGTGTTATGTGAGCTAGAGATTTGTTAACAAGAGTAAGAAAGTAGCTGATGCCAACAGAAAATGTCACTAGATTTGTTGCTTGGCTCTTGTGTGATGTTTAGTGTGGTGGAAAAAGTTGCTAAGTTGGCAACAGTTGTGCTTGGTGAGCAGGAAGTGCAATGATGGGTAGATACAGCCAGCATGTTTGTTTATGGTCCATTGTGTATGATACTCATGCATGTAATTGCCACGGGGGGTGTTCACCCCAATGTATGAAAGAAGAAAATGTGCTCCTTTTCTGTGATTAATTACACTCGGTCAGGTGGAGGCAGCATTCATTGTACTTCTCACCCTTTTTTGGCAGGTTTTACATATTCATTGTCATTCTGTACGTGCACTTCTAATCCTTGCATTTATTTCTAAAACCAAAATCAATTCATATATATTTATTACTGTTCTGCATTTGCTAAATGTTTTTTGGAGAAACTGTTGCCACCTGGTACAAGTGTCTAATCTATGGATCAAACGAGGGAAATTGCAAGATTTCTTGCAATTAGTTTTCTTTTAGAAGTCCAATTGCGGCAACTGAAGCATAATTAAGATATTCATGGTTATGTTTAGGGAACTAAAGGCACATGTGTAAGGTTGGGCATAGATTGTAAACTAAATAGTGAAAAGGCTGAGAAAAAGAAAGGAAAACTGCAAACCTTTTACCTATTGACTTTAATGAATATTGTGTTTTTGCTAAGAAGCCATGACCATCAGAATGGAAATGTTGGTTTCCTCAGAGGATTTGCTGAAAATAATAATACAGTAAAATGCCTGCATTCTTGAAATTTTACACATTTGCTGTATCTGAATAACGCATGATCTCTCTATTATGAAGACCCAACGACTTTTCCCCTGATGCCACAATCAGTCCACCTTTATATAATTTATTAATTGGCTAGCCGAATATATTTTTTATCCAACCAGATGTTTGCATGTGAAAGTTTCAGGCTAACTGGAGCGATGTTTAGGTCTTTGTTGAACTCTACTGACTGCTTTCTTGTTTTTGTGTCTTTTAGTCCCTGCGGGGCTGACTCCATTGCATTATTTTTTCCATCACAAAAAGGCACTATTTTTGTATTTATAGCAGTCAATACAGTGCAGGACTTGACAAACACTACAGTACCTACTGCAGACCGGATCAAAAAGAATAGAAAGGCAACACTTCATAATTACTGCCTTAAGAGTAGGGAAAACATTTTGTTTTTGTTTTGTTTCTTTTTCCTTCCATACCTCAGGTTATACATTTTGATCTATAACTTCCCTTCATTGAATTCCTTTTTTGCTCTCACTTAAACTTTTTCCTACATTTCCATAAACACATTTCCATAAACATGTAATCACAGTCTGCGATTGTCCACACCTTATTTGTTTGTCCTTTGTTTGCACCATTATGTCCTATTAATGCGCAGATGGTGGAAATAGGCCCTTTGACGGTGGAAATAGATTCAAATTAAATTAGCATGCCCTCACATAGGCACAAGCAAAAACAAAAGCTCCCGTATTCTCCTGCATCTTATTATAGCAAGCTGTCAGGGACTGTGTTTTGGGGCGATACTGTAAAATTGTTTTTCCAAGGAAAATGCTTTCAAATTTAGAAACATTTATGTAATCCTTGTTTCATTTGCATATGACAATGCTTAGTTTGGGAGAGTGGGAGTGAAATCACTGAGTGAGATCATTGTGCGCTTCCCTCAGGGGGATTCAGAGCTCGACTCCTACCCCGCCCCGGCCCTTTGATGGTGGAAATAGATTGATGTCTTTGAAATGCCCTCTGGAGTCCCCTTTTTTTTTACCCCAGAAACATTTGATGACAGTGTTGTATGTGACCTGAGAAGCAGGCTTTTACTGATAGTCACAACACTTATCTTGACATCACACTATTCATTTAGGTAAAAATGTGGAATGAATTTCAATATTTTCTGCTCAGCACGGTTGGGTGAAAGCACCAGCAGAGACGGATCTTGTAACATATCATTAGTGCATGAATAAGTTTACATGTTTTTGCTAATGACATTAAAAGCAAAGCCCCAGGCTTATCTCGCTGTCACCCACTTTAGGATCTGCTGACTTTGCCTTCTTTTTTTTTTTTTTTTCATCGGGTATAAAGGGCTCGTTCTCGATGCTGGCAGAAAATGAACAATAAGCGGTTTAGGGAAATGTGTGATTGTTTACCTTGTAGTGTCAGCAGGTACAGTATTTTACTATAAGAGGGGAGACATTTGTCCTCACAATTGTATAGGCTATATTTTTTATTGCCAGTGATTTTACAGACGTTATGACAGACCTTGTAAAGTGAACAGTCACATTCAAAGCTCTTAAACTCCTCACAATAACCTGCAATACTTTAAGAGTGTACTGCTAAACATCCAATAAAAACTGAATCTTAAATCAATGGCCAGAAATAGCTAAAGAGTGGTGCCTGTATGAATTAATATTGAAATTATAATTTTTCCATCTAGGACCTTTCCACTGCAAGCATTTGCACTGTGCTTCACCAAGTCAATAAAAACATTTGGGATGCTTTGCAGAATCATTAAGGCAGGCTTTGAGGCTGTTATAGCAATTAGTGTGTTTTAATAAGAACATGTGTGTCTCCTGCATAGCAGTGATATGAGATGTTATGCATGTACTTGAGTCTTGTCTCAAGGTTAGACATTCTGTCACTACTGGTCTCACCTATAATAGTCTTTGGCTACCTTCTTTGTTTTGATCTTATTTTTAACTTAGTCTTTTTTTTACTGCCCAAGTAATGCTGCAGACTGTGAAATACAGTACATATACACAATGTTGGGTCTCAACCTGCTCTATTCTAAAAAGTAAGACAGACACTTACTGTACTTTTGAAGTTGTAACATAGTGCAAGAATATTTCGGTTCTAATATAATTATGTTTTACGTTGAAATCCTGATTTTAGCAAATATTATAGCATTTAGGCAAATACTGCATATGAAATGCCTAAATCTGTAGGAGTTTGGAAGAAACATGAACCTTTCCACATCTATCTTTCCATACCAATCTGCTCAGCAGACACAGTATTGATTAGATTAATACTATAAGAATGACTTATGACTCTTGACCTTCTCTGGAGCAAAGGAGCGAGTCATGTGATGTTATTATAGACTTCAGCAAGGAAGACCACAGTTTGTTCCCCAGTTCCTACTAATGGTCTGCTTTGGTTGCTTTTAACTATGTCCGCAGCCGTTCCCTAACCTTAACCATGTGGTTATTATTGTAACAATGTTGAAGGTCCCTTAACCATTAACAAAAGTAGTAAATGTACCCCAAGCCATCTTTCCCTAACCCTAACCAATTCAGGCTGTGCCTAAACCTAACCACACCTTCACCATAGTGCACATCATAAAATGGATTTGCTTTTAGTGATTTGTAATGGTTTGGTGCCATCCTTTCGACAGGGGCGTGTCTCAGGGCAGTTACAAATGACTGTGTTTTTGTTTAATGTCAAGGACTTGTTGTGTCCATATGTCCTGGATGAGAATATCTTCCTCTGTTGCTCTATTTAAAATATTTCCTCACTTTCTTTTTCCTGAATGTCACGATCACAGGTTGTCATTTGTCATTTTTAATTGGTTGTCAGTCTCAAGTGGGTGGATTTTATGTAATATGAGCCGGCACAGGTAATACTGGTAAAATGACAAGATAGATTAAGGTTTTTCGTTCGGGTACTTCTATGAGTTTTGTGGTTTTTAAAAATGTATCTGAGAGGACCATGTATATGGAAAACACAGAAGTGTTTCCTCAGCCCATACGCTGAGGAAGAGGAGTTTCATTTATTGTCAAAACCTAAAAAATGTTGCAGGCAAAAGAGAATGAAGACACTTGTTCTTGATGCTGAAACAATACTCAAGGCAATTTATCCATATGTCACAGTCGTCTCTATCAGTTAGACTTCTGCAGCACATCAGTCTAAGAAAGACACAGTGGTCAACAGCAGCATTAGTCATCAGGAGAAACCTCTGTGGAACACAAAGGGATCTAAAGCACAACTGTAATCTTTGTTATATAATAATAATTTGTTTTATAGCCTGACAAGAGGCCAAATACTTCAGAACGACTTCTGAGCAAACAATATCAAAGAGTTGTGACACTTCAGAGAAATCAGTGAATGAAACCAGTTCATCGTTTGGTGTTTTTGGATGTTTTATCATTCGTTCCAGATTGATTTGTCCATTTGTTTAGCCTCTTATATCAACCTTTATCACACAGATTTGCATCATCAGTGGTGAACAAGTGTCTTTTTCAGCACATACTTGAAATTCTTTAAAAATTGCAGTTTGTCAGGACATATATGGACAGATGTCTCAGGGGGTGAAATGGCCTTTGTGGTGGAAATGTTCCTTATTTCCCTTGGAGAAGTTAGCAAATAAAAGATGATTCAACAAATCGTTTTGATATTTTTAATAAAGCAAATAATAATAAAAGGAAAGTGAAAACAAGTGGAGATATACAAAATGTTTTCACTAAGCAGGCCTGATTCACTGAAAGGAATGCAGAGTCCAACTCTATTTCAGCTGAAAGGACAAAGATCATTTACCATGAGCATATGAAGCATCTGACCCCGCAGGTCAGATGTAGTCACATACTTATAACTTCATAAACGCGTAGCAGCATAAGAAAAAATATCAAGTCAACTTTACTCCTCATTCTTGTCTATCCAGCATAGTGTTCTCAACCTGGGATAAGAACACAGGGCAGACTGTTCTCTTAGTTTCCAAAACAAGTTGTTTCCAGCTGCTTACGTTTTGCATCGGACTAACTGTCAGACTGTTGACATCTCCAAGAACGAGTAAAGTGTACAAGGTTAATACAAAATAGGTGAGATAAATCTTCTATGAAAACACCTCTCACCTTTGGCAGTTTCATGGACTACTGCAAATCCACTCAAAGGTGAAGGTGACCAAATCAAGTCGAGGTGACAGCAGCACAGCCTTTATTTGGATTCTGTTTTCATCCTGTATTTTCCATCATTGTCTTAATGTTGGTCACTTTAAAAATGTGTAAAAAAAACAACAAAAAACAACAAAAAAAACACACCCACAGCTCAACATTTTAGCATCTGCCTCTTTCAGAAGCAGTGCGGTGCGTTCAACCAACCACATGGCACATTTCACTCTGCAGCTATTTTTACATGTTATACTTTCACAAACACAACATGACAGGTATTCCAACCCGCAACAATGACCAATGGTTAACACCTATTAGCCACCCACTCTTTTGGCAGTGAACATGTAACAGGATGGAGAGGAAAATGCTACTGTGGTTTTATTTACCACAGCAACTGAGGAAAGCAGATGCCAAACTGTTTTAGTAGTTTTTTTTCTGTGACATCTGAATTTAAGCACAATCTGTTGATTCTGGAAATTATATTTTAAGAGTAGTTAGGGCCGAACTCACAAGTTCGGTTTACAATTTTCTGGCACATGAGAGAAACGTTGTAAACAGTGAAAGATGCTGACATACAGTGCATCCGGAAAGTATTCACAGCGCGTCACTTTTTCCACATTTTGTTATGTGACAGCCTTATTCCAAAATGGAATAAATTAATTTGTCCTCAAAAATTCTACACACAATACCCCATAATGACAACATGAAAAAAGGTTTGGCAAATTAAAAATAAACTAAGAAATCACATGTACATAAGTATGCACAGCCTTTGCTCAATACTTTGTTGATGCACCCATTCAAAGGCTTTTTGAATATATAATGCCACAAGCTTGACACACCTATCTTTGTGCAGTTTCGCCCATTCCTCTTTGCAGCACCTCTCAAGCTCCATCAGGTTGGATGGGAAGCGTCTGTGCACAGCCATTTTCAGATCTCCAGAGATGTTCAATCCGATTCAAGTCTGGGCTC
>JAVQJL010073878.1:0-43670 GCA_036024295.1 Nannoperca obscura | reverse complement strand
AGCATGCAGCAATTTCATAAAGCCCCCCATGTTATTTAAACCCAAACGGTCGAGGCAGATGACCGCCCACCTAGAGCCTGGTTCTGCTCGAGGTTTCTACCTGTTAAAAGGGAGTTTTTTTTGCCATTGTCGCCTAGCGCTGCTCATGGTGGGAACGTTGGGTCTCGACCGACTCCATGTGATTGAGTGCCCTGAGATAACTTTGTTATGATATGGCGCTATATAAATAAATAAATTGAATTAAGTGATGGCTTGAATTCATACCATTTGCCTTCATGATTTGTCGCCTGTTGGACTGTGTAGCCAAACTCTTCCGCAGCTGGTCCGCTAAAAATCTTGGCACCTGCCGTGCCGACGTTGAAGGACTGCGAGTGCCAGATTCTGTCAGCTGGTGGAGGAGAAAGACAGTGACACTGATAGTTTATAACAGGACCTCAATAGGTTCACACAGTTCTATTTATGACCCTGTCAAAGCTTCCAATAATATTACAGTTTTGTGCCTGTATATCTACACTTTTTACACTAAACTGTTATCAGGCCTCCGAATGCTTCCTGAGAGAGGATTGATGTTTTATCTTCTGAAATACTTTCTACCATCCTGACTTCCTCTTTTGAGGAGCTTGGTGGTTTTTGTAGCTGAATCATACCACATCTGCTTGACTCAACATGAAAACAAAAAAAACAGCTGAAAGTGCTTCACACTACATTCATACTGTTCATGAAGTACTGATGATTGCGTTAATAGAAATTGCTCTTCCCGGAACTGTGTGTTTCTCCATAGACATAATCCACCTTCAAACACAGCCCTCTGAACCCCCTCAGGACATGGAATTTGCTTATCTACGAGTGACTCTTGTTGCAGTGACAGACTCACAAGCCCATACAGGCAGAGCTCAGCTAGCAGCCTGTCTTCCCCTCAATCAGCAGGCAGAGGAATGTGGATGGGTTCTGGACTCAGGTAACCCCAGCACAGCTTCTTTTTTTGTTTTTTGGTGCCACGCCTGTTTACCTGCAGCACAAAGTAGCACGTTGCCTCCTCTTTGGGGCTCTGCAAACACCATAACATAGTCATGGTTCCTTTCATTTCAGAAACGGTGGATTGTGCATATAGGAGAATAATTCAAAGTTTCTGTCTGGCTGCAGCTTGAAAGCTACCACAGGCTGTAGAGCAGACACCCAGCAACACACATTATTTGACTTTTCTCCGCTATAAGCCATGATGATACACCGTAAAACACCGATCCTGGTCCATTTTAACGCCACGGGTTGATGTGATATCTGATTTCAAAACATTTAAGCACTTCCAGGCGGATTCATTCAGCATCCTAACGGACTCGTGCTGCTCTTTAGGAGTGTTAAAAGTCCAAGAAAACCTTTAACAATCACAGTCGGGGACTATAACTAACGATCAAAAAAACTTTCCGACTCAAATTTTAATTTAAAAAAGTATATTTAAACCCTCGCTATTCGTGGCCAAACTATTTGGATCTTCTCACTCTGGGTGAGAGGACGGCGTTGCGTAACGGTGAAAACAAGTTCAAAAACAAGTTCAGTACTTACTAATGACTAGTACAAAGAAGAAGATGCTCCCCCAGAAGAACTCCATCGTCGTCGTTATTCCATTTGAATGAGGTGATTAAATGAAGCCGCCGCACTTGTCAAAAGTTGTGGCTCCGCAACGCGCCACAGTCAGCGGTGACGCACCGGACAGACTTCCTAAATAAGGACTACTTGTGTTATCTTCCTGTTACCTGCCGATGCAAACTTTGACCCAAGTAACCGTAGAAGGGTGTGAAATGAAGTCTGCAATAAAGTGTGACCGGGTGAAGGCTGTCTCTTCTGTCCAGTCGTGAGCTGCCAGAAGAGGAAAAAAAGAGTCCCAAGTTACGTTATGCTTTAAAGATAAACGATGAAATCTTAAAAAATAAGTTCAAATGGAAGCGAATGTTGGATAATAGGCTAAAAACCCAAATGTCAGTGTCGAAAACAAGTCCACACCCATCGGCCTTCATTGAAATCTCTTGTGAGATGATCGTGCCTCCAGAGCCACATCATGAGTGGACAAACAACGCCTAAATCAACACATGTCAAATACAAATAAACAGCATCAATTAGCAGTTTGAGACTCGTCTCATCTCTCGTCGTCCTGAACCCTATAATTTCAGTATTTACAACTATGTGAATGAAGAAACATACAGTATCAAGAACCTATAAACTGAAGCCGAAACAATAGAAAGTCTATAATGAGAAACTGTTACAAAAATGACCAAACCCTTTTTTCCTTGGAAAACAATGATGCAAGAGCTTTCATTGGACCATGTAGGCAGTGTTAATGGGCAGGATGGTGAAAGAGTTGAAAGACATTTCACGAGTGGTTTTATTCCAAAAAGCCATTCTGGAAAGAATGTGAGCTGGTGCTTTAATACCCACACAGATAATTACATCGTTTGATGTCATATTGTGTTGTGAGCAAATAACTCAAGATGGAGTTACTGTAATTAACAATTTCAATGTCATCATTAAAGGGAAGCTGGGTTGATTTTATGCAAGTGACTTTCAATAGTCGCTGGACGCAGGACTCAGCCTTTGAGAACTGTTGCGTGATGTCTTCTGTGGCTCTTGAGGAAGTCTGACCAAATAACCCTGATGACATCATCTGGGCTGCAGATTTTTAACAGAAAGCTGCTTTGTGAACTGGGGTTGTGGGATTTAAAACGTGTATGTTTACCAAACAGGGAGGGTCAAATGAAGAGATGCGTTTGATTGCGTTATGGGAAGTGTAGGATCTGGCGTTTTTTGAGCTTGACACTCACAAGGGACTAAAAGTCAGGATATCTCAGCCATTTAAAGTCAGGCTCAGTTAGAGTCAGGCTGTCTTTTGCAGGGACATTATGATCACTGTCACAGTTACACCTGGAAGCAGCCAAGCACAACCCCAGATCTGTTTGCCACTGATCTGTTGGGAGTAAAAAGCCTCAGTGGTGGTAATGAGGGGCAAGCACTGCTCTTTTAGATTGATCTTGTCAGCCTTTCAGTCAAAAGGCTGCTTCTCTAACCAATAAACCACCACTGCCAAACGCTTTAAAGGGCTGCTGTTGTCCTAACAGGCGGACAAGCCCTAATCACAACCTAATTACTTAATTTACTTGGACACAGTCTGTTGGAGAAGTGATGGTTACAGTCAAAGATATCCACCAAGTCTTAAATCACAGTTATCAACACAATAAGTTGCCAAACTTTAGGCTTTCGTACAACCATAAACATTTTTCAAATGTCTCTATGGAATACATCCCTTCACGGAGTGACTTGTGAAGCAAATGTCATCTTAAACATGTTCAGATGCTAGAGTTCGTGATGCAATTGTAACGTGACTCATTTACTAATAACACCCTGGGGGCAGTAAATGATGTCTCTGTATCAGACTCCACTGTAGTCTTTGGGGAGGCAGGTAGGCCTCAAACCACTGCTGGACTGATCGCGGTCGCCCCTCCTGGAGTCCCCGTGTGGTCCCCCACCCCCCCTGTGTTGTCCCCCTGTGGTCCCTTCAGACAGCCTGACTCTGCCACTGCCACAGACCCACAAGCCTCAGCTGTGATTCAGTTGAGTTGATTCAATAGGCTCGGGTGGCCTGGAAGCAACAATGTACAACCTTATTCAGCCACTGAACCCCTGCGCTCACTCCTCTATTTGTGCAGTCGTGATTCCAGCGTAAGTCATCTGGTGAGCCGGAGCACCTTGAGAATTCACAATGAGCAAGATCAAACATCTTTGTGGATGTGACGCGGAGCAGTTCCTGGAACAGGCCGGTCTTCTTTTCTCATAATTACGTCGACAGGACTTGCTTTGAAACACAGAACCATTCACTTTTCACTGAAGTGAAAAAGGAAAAAGGTTGTGTGTCTCAATCACTGATGTTACATAAACAAAGGAAACTACATCCCTCTCCATTTAACATTATACTGCATTCCTTCATCCGTATACATTATTCTTCCTTAACAACAGTGCAGAGGGTTTTAGGAGCTTGTTGTGTTGAATTATGTTGACCAATCTAAGGAAAGATCTTGAAACAGAAAAGTCTGTGGTGTATGTTCCTGTCAAGCCCTTACATAATGGAGCAGTGTGGGCACGTCATTAAAAGTCCCCACTGAGGAGGATCATGAATCATTTGAACTTGGCCTGGATGTTTGGAGACCATTTAACAAACCTGTGTCCTTCTTTCTATTAAAAGGCTCCGTTCCTTCACTCACATTATAAAAAAAAAAAAGGGCATTTCCCTTGTCACTGTTGGCATTTTGCCATTTTAGTTTGTATTTCTCCAGGTTTTGACATATCCATGTCTGGAATTTCTTCCACCACTCTACTAAAATAGAGGTGAATTGCATTTCTATTGTGGTTCTCAAAGAACCGAACTATTACAGTTAACAGATTAAACAGAAACATGTCTTTTTACGGTCAACCCCCCTGCTTGTCTGGGTGATACACAAAAAACACTGTCAGCAGTTTTGATCCAAACTACTTTCTACCAGAGAAATAGTCGCTATGAAAGCTGTTCATAACCAGGTCTTTACTTTGGTTCATAAAGGACTTCTTTGCAAGGCTCTAACATTACATTTTACAGATATTCATGTCAGTGTCCACTCTCTGTACTGTATGTCCCAGTGCCATTCAGATCTGATCAGATATTTCATTCACCGTGGACAAAACAAATGTAACAGGCAATGCAAACATAAAAACCGTACTTTTGATAAAATGATATCAAAAATCCTAAACCACGTTTCCTAAATTTTTCCAAATAAAAAACATTCCAGAAATATACTCAGGCCTTCGTTGTCTCTCTGAGGTAAGTCTTTGCTACATCTCAACATTTTGGATTTGTGACATTGTACAAATAGTGATTCAGAGTTACAGATTTTGTCACTCGAGCTTTCAGACCAAAATGTTCCCAAAACAGAAATACACCTGTTTTAGCAACATTACGCGATACAAGCATGGACGTGAGTACAGGTACAGAAACTCACACACAGAGTTCTGGGTAAGTGGACCGCAGCAGCGAGTTAATCCCTCTTTCACACCCATCTGCTGACCGGTGGGAATCTAAGGCCCGGGTTTTCCCTCATGCATTGTGAGCAAGACAGTCACATCCAGCAGGCTCAGAGGGGCTCATGAGTCAATGACTGCACACAGACACGGTGGTCATGTGACCTGGGGTTGAAGTTACCGTCCCGTCACCGTACCAGACGTTTTGTTTTTTGGTAGATTTGTACAGGTTCGTTTTCAACAATCTTCAAGAGAAGCACAAAAACAGAATGCAGTTAAGCAAGATGAGCAGTGGTTTGCAGATAAAGATGTGCCTCCCCGGCACCCTTCCAATGACACACACTCACAATGCACCCACATGGAAAGTAATATTATTTCTGTTTTCCCAGGTAATGCAAATACCAGATAAAGTATATATTTACAACAGAAAAGTGAAGTCAAATGTATTAATAAAGAACATTTGATACAATGTAAGCTTCACGGGACAGTAAGCGGTAATTATTCCTTGGTCTAGAGTGTGCCGCATCTGCTTGTTGGCAGTAAATTGGAGACAGACTTGTGGGAAAAGAAAGAAGTACAACTAAAGAAGTATCAATTGGCAGATGGTAACAATTTACTTCAACTCACTGAGAAGTATTGTATTCTAAAGTGCAGCGAAACAGCATGCTAAAAGCGTGCTGTATTACATTTTAAATATGTACATAACCAACATGTAATAACCACAAGTAAGCTACCTTTCTTCAAGTGGTGTCCCTTCACTGATTTTTAGAGGGCGTGACACGCAACAAAGGTCCCGAGCAAGGCTGGAACCAGGACTGTTGTGGTTAAATGGCATGCATCTTACATTGCTGGGTTACCAGGACGCCTCAGTATACTGTACCCATGACAGACATGAAGGAAATGTAAACCGTGTCAAGACATCAGAAAGTATTCCTAGATGTAATTCAAGCTGTGAGTCTCACAATTTCAACAGTGCTGAGAAATACAAAGCACAAAAGAGCTACATGTGTCATTGTAGCAAGAAAAATAGCTGTGGTGTGTCATTGAGGTTAAGGGATTGTCATGATAGGACTGTTTGTCATTTTCCTCTGAACGCAGCCAAACATTAAGAATTTACACAGCCATTCTGAACACACAACACATTTCTGACATGGCAACAAAGATGCTCCTTATCTTTTATATATATAAGGAAATGCTGCCTGTATGAATCACATAAAGGGCAGAAGCTTGTACTTTTTATAACTAACTCAGTTGCTCGACTTGGTCACCAGATGGTGACAAAGCCTTAAATATAATGTACAGACAGACCGATTATAACAAACTGGGGTACAGTAAAGAACCAAAATAGCATGTGTAATAAAAAATTACAGTGCCGTATTTACATAAGACATTTATATACAATTTATCTGAATCAGAGGAGAGATGCTGTCAGGATTGTAAAGGCCCCTTGAGGCAAATTGTGAAAATAATTGACTTAATACAACAAAATCACAAACTATGTCCTCAGAAATTACATACATTTAAATCAAGTCTTAGTCTCAGCAAAATGCATCATAAAGAGATTTTATTGCATAGTATTGAATTAGATTATTAAATTGTAATGGTGTTTTTGTCCCCATCTCCAACCCCTGAATGTCTGGGTTTATACAGTGTGTGATTACAAAAGAAATGACGAGCTATGACTCATTCACTTTTCAAATACAAAGCAACTAAATTGTATTGTTTCATGTCAAATTATCATCAGTAACTACCAATACTCCGATTACTATAGTTTGTAATGCACAAAAACAACAGCTAACAGGGCCGTTTGACCATCTGAAACCTGCAGACTACATTTGCCTTCTCTTTCGCTTTACTAGTCAATAGTAAATCAGCAAACTTGCTGCACAAATCTTCCAAAGACCTGTAAATTCAATTATCTGAATATTTATTCTTGCTCTTGTCAGGACACAGATGCAAAGTCACCAGATGATGGCAGAGTTGGGTCAGACTAAATGGATACTGCAATATTTCACACAATAGGTCACTACTGATTACTTTCTTAGAGCTTGTTGCACAATATGATTATTTTTCCACAGTATTTTCACGGAGTCCTAAACTAAATGGGCCTTTTCTTGCAAGTGTGAAGCAACCAGGGACGTATGTTTTAGATATCCAGCATATTTCCATGTAGTACAGAGCAATGGAGTCTAAGACCAGAGGGAAATTGTATAGATGAAATTGGTGAACAAAAAAATGGAGTTTGATTTAGCGCCATTTTTTTTTTAAATCGCCACTACCACCGACCAAAAGAAAAAATAAATGATATGCTAAAATTGGGATTAGTGAAATTTCTCATGTATTTAGCTCGGGCGTACTTAATAAACTGGTGTGACTGTATTTGAGAACAAAGCCATTAAATCCCTTCACAATCAAACCGCTGGAGCCAAAGATACCAAATACCCAACCTCGGCCTTGATCTGCTGAAAGGCTCAAACACAAATCAAGCCAATAAAACCTCACATTATAAAGAATTTATTGCAGGCAAAACACACCATAAATAATATTTACAAACTATAAAACAACATTCCTTTTTATGGGCTCCGTGGATTGCTGGTAAACAGTCTTTCAGTCTTGGATAAGACTTGCAGTTATGTCACACTGACCGCTCCGAACAACTGCTACAAAATGTGTAGATATTTAAAGCTAGATCCAGGAAATTAAATTGTCCGAATTTTGAATCATTTACTTAAAACTTTATTTTTATACATTTCTTAAAATGTTGACTTTTTAAAAAAAGGTGTTTTCTCTATATTCATTTCCCAGATTGTGACCGAATTTACAGCAAGTATTGCTTTTTCTATACTGCACAGCCTTTCAGAGTTCCTGAAAACTTAAGTGAACTGTAGCCAGATTAGCAAGCGAATAGCTTTGAATATAGTGTTGAACATTGGCAACCTGACATGGGACACAATTTCACAACGGTGGAGATGAAGGCTGAATATGCATTGTATTTAGGCATGTAGTAAAGCAACCACCTCGCCCATCTACAGTGCATTTTACATTAAGATTATGCATCTCTGATGAATGATTCCAGTTTTTTGTCCTGTACTTTACGCAGGGGGCATTAATTAGTATTTCACAAAGTATGCACACATTTGATGAAACTTATCTGCTTTTCAGAAAAGAACTCTAAAGAAATCCACAGCACACCATTTCCCCCCTTGGCATTTAGTTTAGGCATAAAGGAAAGAGGTTTCTGAATTCAAAACAAAGACAGAACTTCCGTGTCCAAAAATATCTTAATACCGTAATATTTTAAAGAATTATCCTGTTGTCCCATTTTTCTAATCAACACTGACTGAAAAAGTGTCAGAAGTGCAACTATGAACAGCTTGTTTTTGTTTAAACCTATCGATGCTAATTTCCTTTGCTTTTCAACATTCCAGCAAGTTGAGTGGGAAAAGTACAGTATGTGCCTGTTGAGTCTCACAGCTTCTCACTCTCGCGTCATTGTTGTCTCCGTTTCCTCTCCGATTCTAAACAAAAACGCTCAAAAGCTTCTTCCATCTCAGGCTCCATCTCATCTTCAGAGTCGTCGAACCTGTGAACGCAATGAATTGACTTTAGTTTGTAGATACACTAGACAAATGTGTTCCTGGATGGACGGGTGATTTGTGAACAGATATTAACTTGAGCTACGATACGTGCCTGTAATAGTCATTTACACAACGCACAAAAACACACCAACACTCACACAGTTCTGAGAGGACAGGAGTGAGCTAAGCCCTCTTTCACACTCAACTGCTGACTACACTGAATCTGAGGCCATGGTTCACCCTGTTGCATTGTGGGCCAGTTAAACACATTCGCCAAGCTGAAGGGCCCACAGGTCAATGGCGGTCATATGACCTGTGTGAAACCGGTATTTGGTCACATGACCGAAAATGTGCTAGCACGGTGGCACTGTTGGACTTTGACAGATTTGTGTCTAAATAAAACCACAAACTAGTGGTGAATTACACAGAAAAAAATCTCTTCAAAATGCAATAAAAGTACTGAAATGATCTTATTTCATCACTGTGGTTACATCCTGAGTACATGTACTACAGCAGAAATAATATATATTATTATTATCATCTATCTATCTCCTATTATCCCCATGATATGTACTTACTCTTCATTTCCATTTTCCCCATAAATATCATGGAAATAGTCCTGCCTGTCCAGGATCTCTTGGTATTTCTCAGCATATTCTGTAAAAGCAGAGAGACCGACACTCAAGCAGAAAAGAAGCCGCAACGTGGTTGAAAATGTTTTCCATTTAAAAGTAGGAGAGGACTGCTTTATTCTGCCATTTAAAGGACATATTCAATGACTTGGCTGAAAGGAGTAACCAGAATGAGTCAAGCCTATTTATAATGATTATTTGTATCTACAATAATAATGAAGTGTGTTAGCGTGGAAACGTCCATGACTAATGGCATGCATATTCTCCCCTATTTCCTTAGCAGCACATTTTGTATTAAATGTTTAAAAGAAATAGTAATAACATATTTAAATATATTGTACTTTTCACACTTAGAAAACGTGTTTGCATACTGCTTCATGTTGCCATTTTCAAATCACAGAACTTGTTACAACAATAAAAACAAACAACTTAATTTGTATTCAATTTGTAACTGTGCATGTGATTGATGTGAATAAGAATTCCAATCCATGGCCTCTAAATCATTACCATATGCATAGAGTTAACATTACACTGATCACTGAGATTACAAGTAGCAAAATATCTAGGAAAGATTAATTTATTTATCATGAACATGTTTAAATAGCCTCACCTGGGTCTGCAGCTGTGAAAGGAGTGCCATCTTCTGTGTAGAACGTAGGTTCATTCTGAGGGAAAAAACAAGTCCATGACAAACAGAAACACAGACATTGTTAAAAAATAAAAAAAAAGAAGAATAATGGGGAGTGTGGCACAGCTGACGCTCACCATGAAGTAGTTTGGGTCGTTGTCTGGTGTGGCGTTGCTGGCTGCTGCAGCAGCGCGGACTCTGCCCCAGTCACTAGATCTCAACTCCACTAGTTTCAGAAGCATCTGTCTGACGTCCCTGAAGAGTAAAATGCTTTTTTCAGAAGGTTTTACCAAGGCGTCTGTGAGGGTTTAAATCCTGAACTGTTCTGCTTTTTGGCACTTCAGTCTTTTGCCAGTTTATGGCAATGACGGTAAATCTTCCCAATGTCGTGTGATAAAAAGCTAAAACTCTTTGTTACACATGGTTTCATCTCCGTTGTTTCTAAAACTCTGAAACCTCTTTTGAAAAAAGAAAATATACTTGATTCACTTTTGTAAAAGAATATTCTTCCAAAGCTTTCTGATAATGGATGATTGTCTTTAACGCTGCCACCTAGGACACACATGTTCATTAGGTGCCGAAGCATGTTTCAAGCTATTTCAGTCTAAAGTTACCTTAAGCATGAGCCCAGAGTAGCAGCAGCACACAAAAGACCATATTGATAAACAAACCTGCTGCAGGTGGCATCCAGTAGAACAGTTTCTATTCTTTGGATCAGTTCTTCCATGTGTTGTTTTCCACTTCCTTTCCATGCGTCATCCAGGACAGAGCCTGTCAGCTTAAAATTCAAAACACATTCTCATTACCTCCGTAAACAATAGAACTACCTGGAAAGCTTTCAACACACATCTGCAAACATATCGAACTGAGATTCACCTTAAGCAGTTTCACAGCACAGATGAGATTTGCATCCACAGGATTGGAAAAGAGACTTTTCATGAGTTCTTTCAGAGCATCGAGGAGGATATCGGCTCGATTTGGAGGTCCTTTTCCACTCTTTACCTAAACAAACAAACAGATAGGCATAAACATCAACAAATGCCTGGCGGACGCAATTAAAAGGTTAATAGTATCCTGGTGTTGGTGGCTTAACAAAGCCAACTTGTGCTCTCTCTCTCAGGTCTTCTGAGATCTATGTATCTACGTATGTATAAAAAGGGGCTGTGATGACAATGCACCAGCTACAGTACCAGACATCCTGAATTAAATCCAAATTAGCAAGCACATTTAGCAAGCTCAGCGAAGTGTTTCCCTCAGTGCAACGCGAGGGCAGTATGTACGCCCCCCCCCCCAACAAGGTCACAATCTGCAGTAAGCTCTGCCAGCGAGGCTAAATGCAGAACTGTGTGATTCAAAAAGCAAATCAATAGTGTTGTGTCAAACTTTTACAAATTGATTAAATAAATGCATTTACAAAACTTTAGGAATGATAATACTGTCTAAAAGAGAAGCGTTTACCTCCAAGTTGAGATAGAGCTCTCCCAAAAAGAGCACAAAGGAGTGGAATTTCTTCTGAGTCTCCGGCTCTCCTCGAACAGCTACATCCCTCTGTTCATACTCTGTTTGACATCTACGGAAAAGACAGCATTCTTCCTTAATAAGGGCAATTTGGCTGACTAAGGACAGATCACGCTGCTTCACATATTGACTTTATTATTTGAGGCCCAATGGCTAGCCAGTTTACTAACACTAAAAATATTTTTACTTCTTTTGCTTGTGATACCGACATCTACTGCTACTAAATCCTCCAATAAACACATGTAACCTATTCAGCAACCTAATTATTGATACATTTTATTTAAAAGAAAAGTCAAGGGGATTTTTGTCACAAGATCCGGTCTACCCCTGACATGAACAATTATTAAATTTTGTAAAAAAATAAATAAATGAACAGAAATAAATCACCTTTTCAGGAGCAGCCGACGAAAGTTGCCACTTCGGGGGCTGATAGCGAGGTGATGGGACAGGTAGTTACAGAGCCTGGCACCCGTGTAAGAGAAGTTTGGAATGGCAGTAGACTGCAATGAAAAGAAAACTTTACATTTATATTCTATGTGTTTGCTGTGTGTACACAAGTTTGATTCATAATCATATTATTTAATATATTTATAAAAAGATGCTAAACAAGTCTCCCCAAACCTGTGTGTAGATCAGTTCCACCAGCTCGTGCAACAACTCTTCAGTAGTAACCCAGGAATTGAGCATGCCAGTTATGTGTTCAACATCGGACTCAAAGGACCCTGGTGAGGAGCTCAGGTGGCCAAGGAAGTCTGTGACCATATCAGCCAAGGTCGGTTCACTGTAATAGCTTTCGTCGTCATCATAAAAAGTAGGGTCCTATAGAAAAATTATTGTGTCGATAAAAAGTATTTTATCGTGCTCATGCAAAATAGAGTAAGACATATAGTATAGTATTAGGGCTGTACGATATGACCAAAATCTCATAACCTAATAAAGATACATATCAGGATATAGCGCATTTTCTGTAAGTTCAATAAATAGTTTATATGAAGTGACCGCATGGAAAGGCCTATTTCCTTCTGGGATCAATAAAGTATTCTGATTAATTAAAAAGGCCGTGATGGCATAACAATTCCTCTTACCTCATATGGGTTACTTCCAGAGGGGACAAACTCTGGGGCACTGGCTGAAAGCTTTGAAGACTTCACCATGGAATCCACTTCATTATACCCTCTGGAGGCAGACGTACTGGCATTTGGACTTTGTTGTGGTTTGCTCTGTCTTTTAAAATCTGAAAGAGGAAGAAGAAACATGTTCTCACAGTCTTTGTTATATGTCACATCCCACATGGGAAAATTATCTTTATTCTTTAAAGAAAAGGCTGATTATATTGCTGTTAATTCAAAAACACTCTTTCCAAACAGGTCCCAAATGTATATTTCATTTTTAATACATTTAACAAGGCTTACTTATTTTTCTCAAATATTACTCAAACAGGAGTATATTGTGCTTTTGTTTGAGACAATTTTCAGCCACAGTCTTGATGCATTTGATCTGACAAAACTACTACTATGTAGCTCTAACTACAGTGTCGATGTGAAACTAAGAATTTCATGCAGGGATAATTTTGACAAGAATGTGTGTGGGCACGTGCTCCGGCAGGTGTGTTATAGAGTGTGATGTCTGACGGGATAAAAGGAATTCCTGGCTCTGTTACTTTTGCAACTGGGGGCCCAAAGACGTCGTCCTTATGGAAGGGCTTGAAGATCACTGAATAAGGAGTGTTGTGGGAAAAAAAAGAAATACACATATGCACATATACACATCACAGCCGTGCCACACCGCTGGTCACAGCAGAGATGTATTGTTTAAAATCATATTGGAGGGGCAGCGGGAGGACAGTTCACATCAACCTAGTGGAGCAACATATGTGGTTGGCCGGCAATCATCCCAGAAATTACTTTCAGGATCATGCGGGCTATGAACTGTAGAGATGGAGTTAAATGTTTTTCAGAAGTAAATACATTTTTCACCTGGACTGGTTGCTAACTTAACGTAACGTTAGGTTATTTAAGCGAATGCTAGCTCTATAAACTCAAATTTTAGCTGGGCAGTACAGCCAGCAGTGGCACGACACTAGTCGACTATGTTATATATGAGTGGGAGCTTTATTTAGATACTGCGTTATCTCACATGAAATAACAATCCAACAGGTGCATGTCGCAACGCCAAAATGCTAACGTTAGCCAACATTAATGGAATTTAGCAGCTAAGCTAGGTAATGACACCTCTAGATTTAGTTAAACGAGCCCAACCCCCTACGCTTCTCAAAGAATTTGTCAGCCGGGGGAGATTTTGTAGCTACTTTCAATTCCTGGCAAACGCAGATTTGGCATTCAGCGACCCTGTCAGCGAGTCGCTTTTGACGCAAACGTTACGCAAAATCGATTGTGAAAGTTGCTAACCACTATGGTAGCTAACGTTGGCTAACTTAGCTCAGAGATAGTTAGCTAGTAGACAGTTCCGTACCTCCACCGCCCATGTCGTTGGCCGTGCTAATGTTGTTCTCGGCAAAAGGCGGGGATGTTCGCGGCTGTCTCAACGGCTCTCTTTGGTTAAAAAGCGTGGTTTTGGTGTCAACATCCTCGGCGGTACCCACGAGCCCGGGCTCTGCTGGATGATTTCGGGTCCTCCCAGCTCCGGGAGCTCGGTTGAAACCCTCGTTCATGACTGCTCGTCTGTCAGCCCCGACTCTCAAAGCAGCATCAGAGAAAGATGAAGAAATGCTGCTCGCCGTACCAACTGCTTTTTCTTTTGCGTAGCAGCCAGTGTTTGTATTTTAACACAACAAAAGCCGCCCTATGTCTCTTGCATGATAGCTTTCCTTTCCCCACAACTTTTTTTTGGTCACTTCCTTTAATAACAAACTTGCAGCTGCTGATTTTCCATGACAATGTTTGATATCAATATAAAACTGTTCCCTCTAGTGGCGTGGAGTAGAAACTCAGCCAGAAATGGTGTACGGTGCAGCCTCAAAATACAGCATGGTACTATAAGTGGTAGTAATAAGAGTATTCAGATTAAGTAAATGTAAAAATATCACAATATAATAATATGCATTCACATTCCTTTATGGTTAAAAGTCCTGTATTTTGTTACTCAAGTACTGTATAAAAAGTATTAGGGGGGAGAGTTGGTCAGGTAAACGGGTGGTTTATGTACTTAACTTCCTTTTTTTAAATACTGGCAGAGATGGTCGTCTAAATTCTTTGGTAGAGCAGGTGATTTTCTATTTATTTTTTACTTTTCTCCCTCCCAGATTAATTCTAAAATAAAACCAGGGTCCAATGAAAATAACAGTACTTTGTACTTAAAGTATCAAAAGTTAAAGCACTTGCCATGCAAAAAAACGTTATTTTATTCATTGTTTTATTGGATTATTATTAGTGATGCTTAAATGTGTAAGTGGTATTTTACTGTTGAAGTCGAGATATATATTCTCTCCATGAAATGTGGAGTTGAAGTATGTGAAATCTCTCGATTTTAATTTAGTTTAACTTGTTGCCTCTTCAGTCACAGTCACATTTAGAGAAACAAATTAAAACCCCTGTTCCGTTTTTTGATTTTATGTTAACTGCTGCTTATGTTGTGTAAAATTACCAAAATAATCCAGAAAATATATTTACGACGTGACTTCAGTGACTGCGATGTAAGCTACTGTTTGTGGGTTTAGGCAGTGGTTGTCTGCACAACACGAGCGCACGATGATGGACCTATTAAAGCGTATTTGTGTGGTGGAGTGGGTTAAATACCTTTATATTGATCTAACCTATTTGCCAAAGCACCATGGGGTGGGTAACTACATTTAACACACATATCAAACACACATTTATGCACCAGAGAGAAGATTCTGGACCTGTGCAACCCTTCAGAAGTGCCTCTCTCCCCGAGCTCGCTCAGTAGCTGCCCACTCCAGACATGTGTTGCAGCAGACCTCTCAGTGTAAGTATTCATTAGTTGTTTTAGCCTCCAGTCATTTTCCACTTTTCCCAAAGCTGGATCACATTATGCCACAGAGAATTCCCGTACCAGAAATGCGGAGACCCACTTTGATAAAAGATTACTGCCCCTATTTTCTGTTATTGCTGTTTCCCCCCACGATGCCAGTGTCTTGGAGGGGAGTTCAAACATTCACAAGATGACAAATGACTAGGATGTGTGTTGAAGCACACACTCATCACAACAGGTTTTAAATGCAAAAAAGTGTAGCAGTTTCATCAGTACACATTATATGGTATAACTTTCTAATCTTACTGCTTAGATAACATCTAAAGGTTGAACCCTCAGGACACTGTTCAGGCCTCAGAAGTGCAACAGCCACAACATATTGTACAATCACTTGAGAGACTTCCTTGAGAGAAGAAAATGTAATATACAGTTCTGTGTACAGTGCCGGAACGGTCATGAAATAATATTCCATATGTTGCCACTGGTCATGGTATAATGCACTGCAGCATTCCTCTGTATTCAACATTTGTTGCGGTGATTCCTTAAACGACTATTAAAGGACAATATGCTTTAGTTTAAAGCATGGCTTTCCTGTGCTCTGGATTCCTATAGCTCAGATCACTTCAGTTGTTTTCGCTCCCTCCAATCTGGAGTCACGGGCCAACTTGAATGCATTTAGGAATAAAGACAGAGTCCCTTGCAGTCTTTCTCTCACCTTCCTGTCTTCGTCTACTCTCACAATTTTTCAAGCCTTTGCTGAGATGGATGTTCAGAGAGGCGGGATAAGAGAACATGAGGCCCGGAAGGCTGTGGTGTTAATGTTCTCTCCGTGGTCTTTTGATCTGGCATCAAGGCAGCTGTCATTGATTAGTGTGTTTGTAGATGATTACTGGGGGAAGTGGGTGGTCAGACATAGATCATATCCCTCTTTGTCCCTCATTCACATTTCTGCCTCCACACACGTTCAGATCTTTCAAGGCCCTCCAGAAACCTATTGGCAGCAGTGATGCAGACCAACATGACAATCATCAGTTTTCCATTATCATCAGCAGGTGCTTTAGCAGCTATCTATCCCCCCCCCCCCCGAATGTTGCAGCTGATGGGGTGATATTAGGAAATGATGTCAGCCTCTACAGGCAATACCAGAGAAGTTACCTCCCTCTCATTTTGTTGTGGTCGGTCTGTGTGTTTCCCGTTTGTTTGGGAACTAATCATGTGCAATGGTTGCCACATGGAATATCTGGCTAGGCATTAATAGTTGCCTTTTGTCCCTTCCTACCTCAGAGGGCCAGATAAGAATGGACTTACTTAAAACTTAGCTTTTTTTTGCTGTTCCCCACCAGTAAAGTCCGTTTTTGGTGTAATGAGGAAGTAAGACGACTGCATTGCAGAGGAGAAAATGGTATTTTATTTTCACATAATAGAGTTCCTATAAAAAGTAAAGAATGCAAAGGAATGCTTGCCTTGTAAGTGTTCCCCTCCAGTTAAATATTTCACAAAATAAATAAATCATTACAATACAGTCAAAACACAGTGGTTAAGTATCAAACATTTGCTTTAAATGTGTTGTATCCTCTATTATTTAATGCTGTTGTGATAAACTTACTGATATTTTCCCTCATCTTATTCCTTTTTTTAATATCCCCCCTTTATGCTGCGGATTATCTGGTGTCTCACAGGAGAATAAGGATTATAAATAACATCTTGAGATACTTCTGCATTTCTGTGTTGTCCACATTAAAGACATACTCCAGTTGCAAACTGTTTGGCACAGAAAAAAGGATAAATATTGCGTCCCATGCCACAGAAAACACAGATATTATCTTCTCCCACCAATTGAAGTACATGATCTCAGTCAAAGTCAGGAGCAGAGACATAAGTTTGTGTAACAGTGTAAATGCCTTGTTTCCAAATGAGGGATTTCTCGGTGAATGTCTTTATTTTACAGCTTTTTTTCAGTATTGAAAACCTCTCTGTCCAATGCTGCATGTTCTCTTCTTCCAGTTGACTTCTCCAGTTCACACCATAATTGGAAGGAAGTGGGTGGCCGTGTTCTTCCGGCGGGTTTTCTTCCCTCTCAGCGGCTTCCCGTGGACATTCAGACCCACAAACATCTGCCGCTTCTTGTTCCTCCACTCAGCTGATGCATACGTGTT
The DNA here is from genome assembly GCA_036024295.1 of Nannoperca obscura. Taxonomy (NCBI): domain Eukaryota; kingdom Metazoa; phylum Chordata; class Actinopteri; order Centrarchiformes; family Percichthyidae; genus Nannoperca; species Nannoperca obscura. The sequence goes on along the minus strand of JAVQJL010073878.1, from coordinate 26,170 downwards.
GTAGCCATTCTCCTCAATCCGCTCCTTCAGGGTGCAGTCGACACCAAACTCTCTCTGGAAAAATAGTAGGTATCATGTGTTCAGTTACAACCCCAACGCGTGAGATTAAGTCAAAACACAGAAGTTTTTTCTTGTGCAAATCCATTGTGGCTGCGCATGGTACCTTGTCTATATACCACTCCTTAATCTACATTGCGTGTTTTGCTTTGCATTCTTGTGTAGCAACTAGTATGCATTTTGAAAACTGCACAGTTCCCCTGAAGGTTCATGTGTGTGCACTGGCCTGGTTGTGATTCAGATTTGACCAGCAGTTAGCGAAGTAAAGATAAGGACAGGGCTTTGATAAGGACAGAAGAATCTAACACTATCTCTCTCTCTAGAGCGTCCACATTGACCCCTGACACGAATACTAACCGATCCGTACAGCTCTCCCTTCCTGCTGATAGCCAGATAGTAGTTGCTGTTCAGCCCTTTGATGGCCACCACTCCCACGTCCACTGATGTGATTTCCAGAATACCTAGGATTCAGGAAAAAAAAAAAATCATATATCAATATGTGTCAACATTCAGAGGAGCTGAATATAACAGCTCCTATGTCATTTGTGCAAGTAAAATGATATTTCAAGTATATGTTTCTTAACAGTTTGAGATGAGGTGACTGAAAAACTCACAGGACAGAAGAAGTAAAGGTGATAAAGTGTTTTCCTGACTCTGAGTTTCTATAGATAAGAATATAGGACATTTGACACTCAACAGTCACAGGCCAACCACTTGAGAGTCTAGATACAACCCGGGATAAATCCACCAAACATCTGTGAGAGTAACAACATATTGCATACTAATTTCATGGCTTCACATGTGGGAACACACAGCGTGGGGATTCTATGTAAGGTCACAATTATTCTATGAGCGCATTTATCATTTCAGTGATATTATAAAGTTACTTTACAACCTACACCTGTGTAACAGATTCCAGCTGTGCAGGCCATTTAGTTGGAAAATTAATAGGTGCATACCACAGAGATTCTCAGGTTGTTTATGTTCTGTTTGGTATTTAGGTTTCCAAGTCCTTATACAAGTAATTCAAGTTTCTTATAGGCTATTAGAGGGGCTAATTTATACCTCAGTTAACAAGGGCATGCTTTTGCTGCAGACAGCTGCGGTTATTTGTGTGGTCTCAGTATCAGAGGTCAGAGAGATATAACTTCCCAATGCGTCCTTTGACCACAGAACCCACTTGTCTCGTCTTATGCTGGTATGTGTGTGTGCGTGTCTGTTCGTGAATCTCCCCCGTTCCCATGCCATGTTTGATTTCATACCGTCCTCCCTGACTTCCTTTCCCCACTTCCTGTGAGCTGTCGTTATTTTATCCCGATAAGCACACATATGTGTACGCACACACACACACACACACACACATTCAGACCCACACTTCAACATGGGGGTGTGAACTCCAGAGAGTCGACGACATCCTTTGATCAGGTCAGCAACCCCTCCTCTGTCTGATGACTGTTTGTGTGGCAGCCTGCTCTGCTGTCAGACCCACTCTCCGGTGGCTGGGGGGCCCTATGAAGCTGCCAGCCTCGTACATGAGTGGGCAGTGGAGGATGCAGGTGTGTCCCCAAAGAACAATCCCTCTCTTAAAAATACAGCGGCTTCTCTCCTTGTCCGTGAAGTCTTGCCTGTATCAGTTTCTAGTTCAAACAGTGGCACCTCGGGGCAGTGAGGTCTGAAGCGGCGAGGCGGTGGTGGGGACTGTGACACAACGGCCATTGAAGATCTGAGAAGAGCTGGTTTCTGTATGGGATCGAGTGTCGGGTATAGAGTGAGGATGTAAGACAATCTATGGCAGTCTCTGGCTGCTCTGTAAACATGGGAGGGATGAAAGGAAGGAGAACAGAGGAGGACAGAGGAGCCATGACAGTGAGACTGGGGGTGGAGTGAGGATTAGTAAGGCTGTAATGATCACTGATCAAAGTCAGCCACCGGAGGCAGGGGCGAGACAGGTTGTATATACACATGCGCGCACGCACACACACACACACACACACACGCACATACTTAATATTGCAGCAGGTGAATGTGCACTTGCACACAACTTGCAAACTCAACCTGGCTGTGAAACAACAAAATCTCCATTCACTGTTTGGCCCACAAGTGGAGAGTAATGAGTGTGAGGCTGCGAGTATGAGAAAATGCCATAACAGAAAACACGCTCTTAATCTTGATCCTTCAGATTACAATATTAAGCATTAAATGTGACACCAATGCTTTCTGTGGGGTAAATCTTAGAAACCACAAATGTAAAACGTAGCCAAAAAAAAAGCCAGCCAGCCAGGTTCAGCTGTTTAAGTGGGGAGACAGCAGTTTTTCTTTTGCATGCTGGTTGCTTTTTCCTAATGTGTGGCTTATTTGATACGCTCTGTTTGGAGTTACAACAGTAAATGGTGCGTTGGTTGTGGAATGGAGGCACACAATGCCAGTGAGAATTAAAGGTGGTTTTTCCACAGTGGGATGCCAAAAACCATGTGCTTTGCAGCTTGTATTGTTACTCTTTCTCAATCTTACTTTGTTCCTTTTTTAAAAATTAATGTTCAGGGACTGCACAAAATACAATTTGGACAGATTAATTAGTAAGTACATTTTCACTGGTGCCGTTTCCATGCAGAAGAATGGTGTGGAGTGAGGCGTAAATCAGGATATATAGTAATAACACTTGATAAGGACCACACTGAGTGTATTTAGATAGAAGGGGTATCCATCCTCCTCCCCACCTCAGAGAAAAGCTATACGTCCCTCTCCTTAAACCTCCAGAAGAACATCATCTGTTTTATTTCCCACACAAAAGGCCACTACTTTGATTAAAGGAGATGAATGAGCACAAAGACACACACGTTCACATATACTATATACAAACACTTCTGGAGCCATGTCCAGGCACATCTTGCACACATGGCCTGGCCCATACAGCACAGATACACAACTGGTGGCCTGACCCAAATACACACACACACACACACACACACACACACACACACACACACACACACACACACGATCTTGACAGGCTCACCCTCTCACACCATCACAGCCGTGGACAATTAACCAAACTCTTTTACCGCCAAAGCTTTTGCCTAAGTCTTATTTAGCAATATTTCACTAGTCACTCAGCTCAGAGCTGCTAGTTTTCTATAAATGTAAAAGAACTCAGCTGTGAATCATAGATAGTTTAATTGCATACTTTGGCCATGCAGATAGCTACTTAGCTGACTTTAACATAATATCCCTCCCTTTCTCTCTGCCTCTCTGTAAACTTAGCACAGGCTCCCAGCGGGTTGGAAAGCCATGTGGGACAGCTTTGCGCTGGCATCCCCATAAATCTGTGGGAGGCTGGATACTGGCTCTTTAACAGACAGTGAGCCGGGTCCTCGCAGGGCCACAGGCAGCACCCGAAACCCAAATCCTCCACATGTCAGACACCTCATAGACAAAGCATGATAAATAATTGAATTAATCTATCGTAACTTTTAGACGCAGTGTGTCTTTGCCTTGCCACTTCTGGCCCCACTTCCACTCAACGCGAAAAACTTGATATTTTGTCACTTCAAGGGACCATCGAGGGCCTACAAAGGACGTCAGCCCTGGGATCATGTCTAGCCCCAGGGGCCAGAGGAAAGACTGAAGCTGCTGTTGTGTAGTATCCTTTACCGTGAGAACCTGATACGAGGGCACATAATCCACACACAGTGTCCCCAGACCCCCTCAGGACACAGCTTTTTGATGGCACCACCATTGATACTGAAGACGCACGGCTTTGATGTGGCCACAATGATGTTCAGCCATGTCATTCATGAACTTGTACCTCTAGAGAGTCCCTTGTGCTCCCTTTCACCTCCCTCCCCAACATTCACTTTGCATTAACTCAAATGGATTTTGGAAAAAAGGCAACGTGCTCCTAAAAATGATATGTTGTGAGTCAAAAAAGAAGAAGACGGGGTAGTAAGTCATCTTCCAAACATAAATAAAGTTTAGGGTGAATTCGCACACCAATATTATGATAAACTGAGTCAGACTTCCTTACACCACTTCAGTTTTACAACTTTAAAGAAACCACTGACGAAGGCCGGCCGTAAAGGCATCACGATGTAATACGGTCAGTCGTGACCTTGTCAAAACAAACATCTCCCTTGACATTCTGGCTCCCCATGCCATTTCCCCTAAGTCACTTTGATTGAATGTGTGGTTTAGTGCTCCCAAGAGGAACATTAAAAGGTCCCATAGACGCCCACTATGGGGTTGGGAGAAAGACAGAAAGGGCATTTGAGAAGGAGGGCGATGCATATGTGTGTCAGTAATAAGCGAGCAGCACATGTGTCGTCCTCGGCAGCTATATGATCACACACCCACTGGAGCATGTGAGGGCCTGCTGGCTGATAGGCACACACACGTAGCTCGGTGGGAATGCTGGGAGACTAATGAGAATGCTATTTTACTGACTGATATGGCGAAACATTCAACATGTAATCACTGTAAAGACGTGTTTCTCCAAGGCTTGCAATCTGAGTGGGAGGGTGAGAGAGACACAGACACAGACGGGCAGAAAGAGTCTAAAAGCATCAATGAGACTGACATCCATATCCTCCACCGCCCCCCCAAAGCCCTGTTCTTCTGTGGTTGTTATCTGTGCTGTTTACCCTGGGCTGTGAAGACTGCCTGATAATGGCCAGGTTATCTGCCCCTGCTCCTTTTTAAGCCTTCTGAGAGCTACCATCATTGTGCTGAGTGTTTGGACAGGAGAGATATCATTGGGACGTCTGGTTTAAAACAAAAAGATGACTCTAATAGGGGATTGCTTCATTCAAACCACCAACTAATGGGCAGGCTGGGCAGCAGTCTCTGGAAATCTCTGGACATAAGAATTGATTTTTAAAAATGTAAATTCTGTGTTTACGCCAAGTTGTATGTTCATATTTATTTATATATTCACTTTTTTGGGGGGCATGGGTGTCTCAAATAATGAAAACCTAATTTCTCAAATTAGGAATAACCAAGCATTTCAGAGGGTTTCTTAGTGTCAGAAATGTCCCTGACTTAAAGTAATCAACAGGTGCTTTTTTGTGAATAATACACTAATGCCTCAAAATCCACACTAGGTCTGAAGTTTTTCTTGCAGAGGTTAAAAGCCTTGATTTTACAAGTTTTAGCTCAAATGAACCTTGGTTCAGGTCACTTTTTATTTTTGCAGCCACCACAGAGATCATCTTTGGGGTCTGATTCCATCTTTTTCGTCTACTTTTGTACATGAATCTACTTACTGAGGGGGTCATCCTTGCACTTGGTTCCATTGACCTTTCCATTCCTATCAATCCTCAGGAAAAACTTCTGGAAAGAGAACAGCTTCCTCCTCCGTATGTCCCCTTGGAGATGATTGTAGCTGCGCACATGCCTACCCTGCGGTCCCCCAGTCCGACCCAGGGGGCCCCCAGAGGCCCTGGGCCTAGAAGCGACCTCAGTCTCAGAAATGTTCAGTGGAACCCTGAGAGTTCTCGGGTTGACGAGCCTCAGTCTGTCTCTGTGGTGCCGGTGGCAGGTAGCCCCGGGTAGGGAGAAGGACAAAACCACCAGGGCAACCAGGAGAGGCAAAGACAGGGAGGAAAGCAGTGTTGATGGCCTAAGTCTGGAGCTGGTCCCAGAACCAGAATGGGCCCCTAACCCAGCCCTGGAGCAGGACGAGGCAGAGGCAGCCTTACTCCCTCCAGCAGCCCATCTGATCATGGTAGTGTGCTGTGTGGAGGACTAGAGGCAGCCTCAGAGCCTGGGACATGCTGCTGGGGGCAAGGATAGGCTGGGAGGGCAGGGAGGGGAGCCCTCCGCAGTCCAGACTGGGCGAGATGGTCCCCCTGCAGAGTCCAAATTATTTAACACCTGTATGAAATTCTTAGATTTCACTGAATTATTAGTGAAATAACTATTCAACAAGTCACTGTTTCACGTTGATATTCCACTGAGTTCTCTTCTCCACTGTTTTATGCTGATGATCAGAAAGTCTGCAGTCCAAGTTTGTTTTGGAAAATAAATCAGTCTAAATGAACAAACACTATGTAAAAACAAAAAACAATACACCAATTACTTTGAGTTTATTTCCAGTAACAAACCTGTTTTTTTTCCCCCACTTTGCTCGCGTTTTCTAATTCTTTCTAAATTGTTTGTCAAATTTTGACTATTGTTCTTGGCTGCTCCATTGTGACGCTTGTATTTCCAGGTTGCTCAATTTAAGAATAAAAGAAAAGGAAAAAAAAAAAAAATCCAAAAATGTAGTTTAAGTTCACTGATATCCAGTTGGAAAGTTTGCCATGTGTAAAATTTCTTAGTTCCAGTGAAATCAAAAAAAGGTGCACCACACAAGATCTACCTGCCCGATAGCTGCTACACTCCACATGTGCAGGAGAGGAACTTTGGTCCTTCTAGGCGCACGTCAGATAATCCATCTGTCTTCTTCTGTTGCTCTGCTCCTCTCGTTCTCTCCTCATCTCTCTCTCTCTCTCTCTCTCTTTCTCTCTCTACCCCCAAATGACTCCACCTTCATGCAGCATTGAGGTAATGGTCTGGGGAGGTCTTTCTCTCGGTCTCAGGGCTGAGTCAGAGTCGTTGGGTCCTTGATATGAGGATTCCTGGTGTGATCTCCTCACCTGATGGGTGATCACAGAAAATGTGTGTTTCTGTCGTGTGTAGCTGTGTGACTCTGTTAGTTATTTGATCCCTCCTTCCTTTACTCTACTTCCCCTCTCACATATGGGAGCAAGTACTGCTCTGCATGTGTGTGTGTATGTGTGTGTGTGTGTGCGTGTGTGTGTGTGTGTGTGTGTGTGTGTGCCTACATACAAGAAAATCTAACTTATGAGAGTGGGTGAGAGGTGATAGAAGGGTTTATCTAAGTAAATGCAGCAGGGCAGGAAGAAGCAGTCTGGTATTGCATCAGTCCCCACAGCTACAGATTGTGCTGGTGATGGCTTTATTGAATAATCAAACTGTGTTCTTGTTTTATTGTGTAGGTTGCAAAAAAAAATGGGGTCAAGTTATATTTTCCATTCAGTATATCATGTTAATTTTTGTCATCCAGTACACACATGTGCCTGCGTGGTTGCGCGTAAAGGGGATAAGTATCACAAATTGAAATGAACCCACTTATTACTCATTAAGACGTGATAATCCTGACAAGTGGCCATCCTGCTCTATCTCTTCAGATAAAAATCATATTAAGTTACTACTGCCGGTACCAGTCTGGATGCTGGCTTATCACTGCCATCTTGCTAAGGCCTCTCTCTTTCCTTCAAGGCACTTTATCGTAGTGTGTTATCTCTCCTGCGGCGCTGTAATGCAATGAAGCTCTCCAGTTTCACTCACCAGACCTCTGCCTTCCTCTGTGACTCAGGTGTCTCAGTGGCCCTCCGCCAATGAGACTCTCTTTTACAAAGCATGCATCATTTGCTCCTCAAGGCAAGGCAGGCGCAGGATGCTCACTGTTCTCACAGAGTACACTGACGAGGCAAATCCAGATAAAAACTTCTCTTATTGGTTTTATTGTTTTTCCTTATTAAATCAAAAGCTATCACACATGAGGCGGTGTGGAGAAGCAGAGTTAGAAGACACGTTTTGTGCAAAGAGGGCTACAACCCAATACCAGTAAGAAAATGTGTAGCTTATTAAGATGATAACAATGATCAAAGACCATAAAGTGACATTTTTAACAATCCACTGTGATAAACAGAACGTGTGCTGGCAGTGTTATCTATTCTCCCTGATCCTCGTGTCTTTAATGTCGGGGTCTGTACTGTTCCCTACTTTCCTTCACTTAAGTCCTAGTTTTTAGTGCCCGCTTTAATGTCTGTCAACGATCTACGGCCAGAGCAGCAGTCTGGTCTTAAGTCTGTATCTGGGGATACAAACAAACACAGCAATCTTATCAGCGCTTCCTTTGTGGTGTCCCTTCCCATTGTGATAACCCGAGTCAGTTTAGAGGAAACAGAGCTGTGAGGGGCAAACATTTATATTGATTATTGTTGCAACAATTATAGTGGAGCAATAGTTTTGCCAAATGTATTTGCATCACTTAAAATGGCCTCCATCTAACTTAAATGGCACTGGACTTGTCCATTATGCATTATTTAATCAAAAATTGACAGCACTGAAATGTAACAAAGTACATTTTCTCAAGTACTGTTCTTAAGTATAATTTTGAGGTGCTTGTACTTTACTTGAGTATTTCCATTTACTTCTACTATTTACTTCACTTTGACTTTTTAAAGTAATTTAAGTTACAACATCTTGAAATAACATTTAATATCTTAGATCAAGACTGTTTATGAAACATTTTAAAAGAAAAATATATAATATAATATACAATATGTATAATATTTTTGGAATAAATGCTATATTAAATACATTGTTGTGGTGAAAGTGTTGTGATCTGTGTTCTTGGAGTGTATCTTTTTCTCACCTTTTTCTCATCCTAAAGCTCAATTCTTGCCATAAGCCGCATGAGAGCTAAAATACTGTAGCGTTCCTCACCTGACAGCTCGAGGCAGTGTGTTACACACCAGGATTGCATTTGACATGATTTCACATTCAAGGCGTGTGTCAGATTCTCAGACCAGGGTTCAGAGACTTAAGAGTCTAAAACTGTGCAGACATACCCTCAACTCTTAGTGTTCTTTCCGCTGCCTCAGAGGGATGTAGGCCTGCAAAGATGCTGACAGACCCTCAAGATTTGCAGGATTTCTTTAGAAGCCAGGGAGCAAATTCCTTGTAAGTTTAATCGTGCCTGTGTTTTTTCTCCTGAACGCAATATAAGTGAGATTTGCAGGGTCTGCAGATGGTCTCATCCCTCTCCCTGCTCCACAGCTTTAGCATTTAGTGTATCTTTATAGATCTATCTCCTTGAATTGCATTTCAAAGTTCAAAACAATAGGCAATAGAACAGACAAATGTGCTTCTGATCCCTCCCTACAGGCTGTGGCTCTAGCTTGGTTCTTACTCTTTTCTCAAAAACAAAAACATCATTACAATAAAGGCAATGAAAAGTCAAATACCGGAAATTTATACGCGTCAGCGGAGATATGATTTCACACACTGCGAATTGCCAAAAAGAAAAATGAATCAAGGCGAAACACATGGAAAGATTCCTTCTAGTGTGTAATGTAAGTTTCATACAAGCAGTTTCCATGTTTGTCTTTGACAAAGTAGTAAAACCATCAGGTGTTGTTTGTGATGTATTCCGATTAGTAGGTTGTCCACAGAGGAATAATAGATGCAGTCAAAGCAAAAACAGAGTGGGACTTCACCAATTACCTCTTCTAATTTGACTAAAAATGGGTGCTTTGTTTCTGTGACGTCGTTCAGCAACCTTGACAATAAGTCAGTAAACTTTTGTTATAGTGTCTTTTATAACCAGGGTTACAAGAGGCCTCACAGGTGCACACAAAATATAATTCCATAAAATACAACAAGAATTTCAGATAATGCATAAAACCATTGTACAGGTGATTTATCACAGAACATACCAACTGTTGCCAAGTTTGAGTTTCTTTGGCTGGCCTTACTTCCTCTTCCTGTAAAGCCATGATGGCATTGTTGCTCATACTAACTAGGCTTGTCAGATCTTTTTAAAGAGCTGCTGCCTGCCAGCATAAAAGGCATCACTTCCTTTGTGTCATGATCTGATTTCCTTAATAAAGATCTGCTTGACCCCTAATGTTTAAAATAGCAAACAATTACATGGCTTTCATGAATTGGGTTTAGGTTGAGTCACTCAATATAATAACCAAACCCGGAACTAATTAAATGAAAATGTTGGATTGTTACTGAATCGTCCTAACATCTGAAATGTAAGTGTAACATACCAAGTGAATCCATATCCAATTTAATGTAGTTAATTGCTTAATTCTGATCCTCGTGGCAGCAGGTGGATGCAGCACAGAGTATCATGCAATCTGCTGCTCTGTCTGCGCAACATACTGTATCACATTAGCAAGTTGAACTGTGGAAATTCACCTTATTCATGTCATGTGTCTCTGATTTTGCGTGGCCTCATTGTGAGTGTGTTGGCCCCTCCCTTTTGGTACACTATCATTAAGCAGATGTTTTACAAAGAAAAGCACCTCACTCCGAGTTACTTAAGCTCAAATCCATATGTGGTCTATGAGGGAGTCAAACGCACAACTCACAAACAACCAAACTGACCTATGGGAACCATGTGTGTGTCTGTCTGCGTTCCCCGGGACCCGCTCTGTTTGTACTGGGTCAGAGGAGGCCAAGGCTTTAATAAAGGAACAGGCCTGGTACAAGGATGCCAGTCTGACTGCCTGGGGACATGCAACCTGATGGGGTCCAGATGAGAGTCACTACACTGGACTTCTTCCTCCAAACCAACAGCCAGTTGGTGCACGGATTACGTTCCACTGCCTTCTTCCTTGAGCTTTTCTGTGGGTTTACACTGGGATTTGAGGGGTAAGCCACCAGATTAAAGTAACATTCTCCTTTAATGGTACTTTAAAGCTTTTCAAAGATCACAAGAAAATGTGTTAACTCGCATTCCAACATCACTTGCAAATGTGCTCGGCTCACACTGGAGGCGTTTTATTTTTTTGCTGTTGGTCATCAAATGTAAATATTTAATATGTTCCTGGCCGGCGTGTTGGGGGGTGTCTGGTAACCTACAAGATGAGGTTGCTGTTTCCTGCTTTTTGGTGATCACTTGATGTTTGTCATGTTATCTTCCCCGTCCTGAATAGGCACTTACATCATCCTCCTCTGCTGAGTTTCAGTTTCAGCAGGGCAGAGGAATTTACTTACAGGTCAGACACTGGATCAGCTGATCTGCAATGAACTGTCCCCTGTCTTTCTTGGAGCAATGTTACATGTCAATGCAGTACATTTTACAAGCAAAATCTTTACTCAAATGATTATAATGATAGGCAATCAATGGTGATCACATTTGTCAACCATCGGAAATTTCTTTTTACGTTTTATATTTAAATTTTTATTTAGTAATATTTTGATATGAAATAGGATTGTATCCATATCACCCACCCCTAATGATAAGCTAATAAATACCTTGATGCACACAGCATATAGCAATAATAATAATAATAAGAAGAATTCTGCATTGTGCTCTGAAGCCTACAGCTTCCTCTCTTCAACCAAGACTCCAATATTCACTAAACTGTACATTGTCTTTATGCTCAGTGAGCTCAACTTGCACTACAGAAATCTGGTGATTTCATTTTCTTGAAAATCCAAGTTGTAAATGGAAATCATCTGAGTACTTTTTAGTCAGAAAAAAACTAAATAGACACTTCAAAATAAGCAACTTTGATAATACTTGTTTGAAAACCAAGTGGAAAACACATACTCAGTGCTGCTACAACAAGAATACACACCTGAAAGCCTGAAAACTGTTAGACAAATGTAATATCTTGGCATTTTTGTATTTACCACTGACCTGTCAGGCATGCTCTAACCATTGTTGGAATACGTCCTAAAGCTTTGGGGCCAACATCTGTTTGCTACTGTTGGCACTGTGCAAAGAAAGTCTGGAAAATCTACCAATAATGAAGTAAACATTCGACAATTGAAATCCCAAACCACAACTTGTGTTGCACAAGCTGTGAAGAGTAATTTTATGGCCATGTTTGCCCTTTTTAGAGAACAGCCAGTCATCACACACTTATGTTGTTTTGAAAGCAGCTGAAACTGAGCTGCGCCAGGTAAGTCAGTGTTTGTTTCACTGACCCCACACTTTAGTGATGTGTTGATGATTAAAGATGACAATATTTTCAACTATTCTTTTAGGAAAAGAGAAACAACCTGTCTGGCCAAGAAAAGACTAAAGACTAATTTGTTCCGGGAAACACTTAAATGACACATTGTTTCTATAAAGTATAACATATTGTACGATATTATAGTAGAATTGTATTTTAGTTTGAATGTATTGTATTTGATAACGTACAAAGATAATCTGTTCTTAGATTTAATGCTCTTTTCGATTCTGCCATTGGCAGCGATGTACTTACTTGTAGCACTTGTGATTCATCACCAGCCCTTACAAGTCTGATGAGACATCTTGTTGTTATTGATCATGGTTTTATGCACTTTATGTAAAGCTCTTATTTGGAAGATGCTTTGGTTAAAAGCTTCTGCTAAATGCCTAAATGTAAATGTAAATGTAAAAATACTTGTTTTTCATCCAGCTGACTTGCTAACTGACTTTTTGTTAGCCTGCTCATCTAAGATTCACTTATAAAATGTATAAATCTGTCTAGAGCAGTGGTGGATACATTTTTAATCATAAATAAGCTAAGTTTCAATTATATTACCTCAATGCTAAATAGTCAGAATCAGAGATGTTCTCTGATATTTTCAGTAATTACCAGATTTTGAGCTCAATTGCTTCTTTCTATTGTGCAACTCATCAAATGAAGCAACACGCAGTGACATAACAGAATGAGAGAGGTTAGGTAATACAAATGGATGGTGTTTGCTTGGCCATGATAACACATACACACACACACACACTGCTGGTTTTTAGGAGATGATGCTCCACATTGACCCAGTATTGTGTTACTCCTTCCATTACTGCTGACTAACTCTTGGTCTCTGGCTTGAATGATAGCAGAAGGGTGTATGGAGCAGGCCAGCATCCGGCTGTGTCAAGTTATCTGGCACAGAGGAGCCTGGGAAATCTGGGCCAGCTGAACCTGATCCCTGAAACAGAGCCTGGTGCTGCTGATTCTGATGTTACACATCCAGCAGCATCTGGCACTCTCAGGCGAGAATGAACTTGTTGACATGAAAGGTCACAAAGCAGAAGACCATGATGCAAAAGCAGATCTTAATGCTCTTATTTACACTGTTATTAGTGTGGTATTCAAGCAATGCATATTACAATATCAACTTCATTTTACCCGTAGGAGACTTCTGGCTTTACACATGAACAAGATAATGGATAATGGGATTGTAGAAATGTTGGGATGGATGGGTGGAGATCCTCCAGACTAGCCTACGTGAATCATACCAACACAATAAAAATATTCAAAGGTAATTTTATTTCATGTCTCAGTTACAAAGCAGTTTTGTCGCAAGCATCTTTTATCACCACATTTATTGATGGAGAGGTGAAGCACAAATCAGACACGGTAATATACCATATGCACGACAATGGTAATATCTGTGCAACATCAGACAAACACAGCAGGCCATCTTTAGAGGGACCTGAGAGGGATGACCTGCAACACCTCTTTCTCATTGGTCAATGTCACACAAGAGGAGGAGCACCACAGGTTCCAGCTACAGAACTGTGCAAGTTCTGCAGCTGATTTAATTGACAATCTTGACAATCGTAACAAACAAAATGACTAAAGCAGGAACTTGTACCCAGAATAATGTAAACACACAGTGCCAGCTCTGAGAACAAAACCACAATTCAAGCAGGAAAAAAGCTAAATATGAGTAAAAAACACAAAGATTACCATTACTATTAACAATTTAATAAAGAGGTCACAAAAAAAATCAATATTTACATTCTGTTTTCACCAGTTCACTTTGAAATAAAAATATAACTTGACTGTTGAGCTGTGAATCATCAGCACCTTGATTATAAAGCACATTTGACCCAGAAAGATATGCAGCCAACTGTAAGTCATAACTGATCTTCTTTTTTTTTACTGAATAAAGAAGATGCTGTACCTTGTGATATAATACTTGAGTAGCTCTTGTAATAGCTTGAGTTTTTGTATATTTTGAATTGTGTTGATTGATTGTTTTTATAGTGATTATACTTTTTCTGTTTAATTTGAATGAATTATTTTACATTAAATTAGTTAAATCACATTCAATTTATGGCCGATTTTGCCAGATGAGAATCTTCCTCGTTAATAATTTCATCAAAAAGTTTTAATAAAAGAAACATTTTTATTCTGATTATTCTGCTCTCCTCATAATTCCAAGAACATTAAGCTCTAACATTTGTAAGTCCAAATGTTTCTTCTGTGTTTTGGCTTGTTTTCTTGCTCACTTAAAAAAAAAAAAAATCATGTTTCCTAGCTAATTTTATTCACTGGTAAAAGTTACAAAGCACCAAATATGTAAATAAAAACATAATGTTGGTCGTCGCAGGTTTGTATGTGCTGATTACGATGTGCTTGTGGTCATTAGCATTTTGGTTTGGACGTGTGAGTCTCTGAATAATGTGGCTTGATGCCAGTGTTGCATGAGGATACAGTAAGCATTACTGTAGTTGGGATGTGTCCACTGTAATATATGAGGGTGTGTAACCCTGGCTATGACCCACAGGTGACACAACACTGCCTTTGGACCGACCTGAGAGAGCAGCGACCCAACAGCTTCAGCTTGTCACAGAAGCGAGAGGACATGGTGTTCTTCCTGCAAACTGGACCTGCATAACAAGGAACACGAGTCAGAGTTCAAACGCCATGAAACACTGCAATTCAGATAATATGTGAGGTCAAGTTTATTTAGAGTTTATTTGTTGTTGTCACAACAAAACAAAAGACATACTGTCATGTCATAGAAATTGCATATGTGTGTTGAAAGTGAGTCTGCTTCCACTAAGCGGACCGATTGAGCGTTGCGCACAAACCTGTGTTGGTCTTGCATTCCTGCATACTGCACTTCCTGAGTGTTTCTGGTTTGTAAATCTTCTCACAGAGGCTGTTTGGCATTACAGCTAAATCCCGCTCACTCACACAGTTGACTTCACGCATCTGCAGACCCCCATCACAACTCACAGAGCACTGCCAAGTCACACACAAACACACAAGCAGTGATAATCCAGTCCACTTCTGTAACTATTACAACTGCCAGCCTAATTATTTTTGCAAAAATCATTTTAAAAAATGCCGTCAATGCCTCGAGGAAATCTTTATCATGTGTGACTGACCTCCTGCCAGTCCTCAGTCTTCCACTGAGTGCAAGGCTTTAGGTTGCACGGCTCTGTGCTGTTTGGCCTAAGTGTTGTGCTGCAGCTATGAGGTGCTGGGCAGAACACCAGCCGCTCCCTGATGCCTTCACCACAGCTGCCGGAGCACTGAGGGAAAACACAAGGGTTTAAGGGAGGTATCTGCCTTTTGCTGAGATTGCAACAAAAATCTGTATAATTTGGGAGACGAATGTGACAATATTCATACATGTGTGGAGCTGGGCATTACTACACAGGTGAAATATTCTCAATCCTCAACATAATATAATAAATGCTACATCTTGCAACAGAACTGCAATAATTGTGGCCATTGGTGAAAATAGTTTCTAGAAAATGGAAAAAAAATCATTCCCAAATACAGCAAATTAGTTATTAAAAGTTTAAAGAAATTAGGCAATTTAGGAAATGTGTAACAATGATGATCATTTTCAACGATAAAATGTCAGTTCCCCCAAATTACAAAATACTGGTGGCAAAAATCTTAAGGATGAATATCTCAGAACTGAGCAAAAAAACTGAAACATCTTTAACCATATGGTTATAGTTTAAATATATATGTAAAACTATAATTATGTGGCTATAATATATATAACTATAACTAACTAACTAGAAGCCACTTGAAGTAAGAAAACATGTATGTTTATATAAACATGTATAACTCTTTAAGGCTACAGAAATTAGGTTGAAAGTGTAATGTATAGTGATTTTATGTGTATAAAACTCCTACCGGTCCCCATGGTGATATACTCCAGGTCATACAGGGCTTGTGGGGGCAAGTCAAGGTGCTGAGGGGTCTGCTGGATGAAGCTTGACAGTGGAAAGGTCTGAGGGCACGTCTAGTTTGAGAATCGACACACTGAACATCACGGTATTTCTTTCCTGCCACTGCACAGCTATCCGGACACTGCAGAGAATATCAAGTGTAATCAGTGACTCACAAATACATGACAAGTGAGAAACAAACCAGTTTTGTTCTCTGATAAAGTAACAGATAATAAGTGGAATTCGAATTAAGTATTAAGTGTATTGGATTCAGCGACTGGAGGAACTGTAACGTTACCTTGCTCCAGCTGCCACTTTGCCAGGTGGCACACGGCTGCAGGTGACATGTACGTGCAGGTTCAGGTCTCTTCGTGTTGACGCAGTCCTCATCATTCTGGGAGCTGCACACTACTGTCCTCCATATTGCTCCAATCCCACATGTAGTTGAACACTGGGGAGGAAGGGGTATTTTCTAATTAAAACTGGTGACAGACTGATTAGAGTAACATGTGAGGCAATAATATTGTAAAGGAGATGTTCTAGGGATCTCAAACACAACAACCAGAAAGTCTTAAAGGACTGTACCTGTGGCTTTGAATGTTTTAGCCTGATAAAAGCCTGATTTCTCACCACCATGAAGACACTGGAAATAACTTTTAACTAGACCATTAGGCCTAGACTTAAAACCTAAACTTTAAAAAAATGAAGGCATCAAAATGTTCACTGTGAAAGATTACGTGACTTTCAAAGTTTTCAGTTTCATAGCAGTCATAGCATGCCTGAAAAGGGAAAAATAATCTTACAAATTCTTGTATGTCTTGGAAAATGGACAGCATTAATGTCAAGTTAGCAGTTGTATGCAAAGGCACTTGTATGGTGCTTTTGAGAGTAGGATAATATGGTCATAAAATGTCTGTACGCACCTCGCTCCAGTTTCCTACTGCCCAGAATATATCCATGCTGACTGGCTCTCTGGCCATCAGGTTGCTTTGGTCACTGGAGGACCTGCTCATGGGACTTTCTGGTGGCAGGTTTTGGCTCTTGGAGCGACTGCTTTTGGACCAGGAAGAGGGCTTTTTAGCACGAGAGACAGAACTGTTTTTCTTGGGTGTCACCACAGGCTTCTTTAGTTTAATTATCTTCACTGTGGGCTGGGGCGGTGCTGCAGTGGTGACTGGTTTTCTCACAGTTGTGGAAGGAGCTTGTGTTGTGTGAAAGCCAGCTTTCGATGGGACTGTGTGGTCCTTGTACATGGGAGTGATGAGGGGAAGCTTGTCTGTCCAGTATGGACTGACCTGAGGGGGTGTGTGGGGCTTGGAAAAGGGATCGTGGTGAGTGGTCTTTGCCCATGTTTCAGTACTGGTGTGTGGGGCGTAGGTGGTGGGAACTTTGGTTGTGTGCATGGTAGGTGGACTTGTTTGTAAAGTGGGAGTAGTGGGTATATTTGGCATTGGTGTGGTTGATTTAAGAGGATTTTTGAGAGCTGTAGATGTGGTAGCATCCAGGTCAATAATCCCCTCCTCCTCCGTTGTCCCATCCTCAACAACATAATCACATCCTGGGGTATACATCACCATATTTGGCGTACTTCCCTCCTCTCCCTCCTCCCTCTCTTCTACCTTTTCCTTTTCCACACCAGAGGATTTCCCTCTCTTATCCTCATTTCTCCTCACTTTAACATTGAACTCATAATCATCTGGGTGTATGACTTCAGGGATTGTGCTTTCAGGGGTTGAAAGGGATGTGGTGGTAGGGATGAAAGCAGTCATAGTTTCTTTGGTGGTGGTTTTCTTCCTCACAGTGATGGCATCTGTGGGTGCAGCTGTGGCCGTGGGGCTAGTGGGAGCCCAGGTACTTGTGCCAGGATGCTTGTCGGGGTGGCTCTTAGGTGGGTAGATGCGGCGGTATTTAGGAGGAAGCCCCGGTCGCCTACGAAGACTTGAGTTAGGGCAGCTCTGTAGGGCACAAAGAGATCTGGACCGAGGTTTGGTTGAGAGGGCACATGTCTTCTTGGGTGCTAGTCCACATGTGACTGTACGTGAGCGAACACCTCCTCCACATGTGACTGGGCACTGCAAAGGAGGAAGAGCAGAAATGATAGAATCATTCAGAAAAAGTTTAAAAAAAAACAAAGTCAGATAGATAAAATCTACAAAGAAGTCAAACGGAAAAAAACATACATCTTCCCAGTTGCCGACAACCCAGTCCTGTCCACAGGGTACATCTCTGTTGCACGGCACCACAGGTTTAGGTTTAAGCAGATGCTTGCACTCGACAGGGTGGAGCACCCTTTCCTCCCCTAACACCGTACGAACGCAGAGCACCGTTCGCTTCCGTACCCCTTCTGATCCACAGGTGGTTGTACACTGTTGCCAGCCGCCCAACCACCACCTTGGAGGAAGGGATGTACAGGAAAAGAGAGAGACTGCTTTCAGATGTGATTTGATGGCATTAAAAAAAAAACTAAACTTCATCGTTGTCATCTTTATCTAATGTTTGATACTATTGCCAATATGTCACCCGAGTTTCGGTACCTAAATCAAAACAATATGTTTTAGAACACTTTGCTTTGAGGACAACACATAGATTTCTACAAATCCCTTATTTTAGTTTACCAAAAGAAGCCAAACTTCTATAATGTTATATGTTTTCAAAACACAGAACGTTGCCTGACTAAAATACAGTAAAGTAAATAACACTATGAATCTGACCAGACCATCTCTGCCAGCTTTTGGTACGTGTTTTGGTTGTTCTACAAACACATTTAGGTCATTACCAAAAATATATTGAGGTTCCATACCCAGCCCTAAAAATAAAAATATCAGTAACTGAAATAATTAGTTCCATTGGTTGAAGTTTTGTTATTTGTCATTACAATGAACCCTGTGGGCAAGAGGAACAAACACATCACTCTTGCAACTGAAAAATCTAGATTAGTCATTTCACTGCCTAAAACCACAGAACATTATGATTTGAGGTCATTATCGTTCTGACAGTGACAGAAAAACAGAGCATTTGAGAGTAAGGACCTTGCAGGACAATCAACAGTCTTGCATTTTCTGTGTCTGTCTTCTGGACGGCTGTCTGGGTCACACTGAGACTCATCGACTACGCCCACATCCATCTCGAAACACCTCACAGGCTGGTTCTGCTCACCTAAAACAGCCAGGGGGTCAGAGAGCAGATGGCCACATCAGAACTAAAATGTCACTGAAATTTTCCAACTACCACAAATGTTAAAGAATGAGATTTTTTTTTTCAAATGCAACACCAACCTAAGCCACAGGTGGTGCTGCAGTCTGTCCACGCCCCGTGTCTCCACCTGTAAATGGGTTTGATGATCTCATTTCCTGTCTCTTTGGTCTTCTTTATGATATACTCGTACTTTATACCTGGGTTCTTCTCCTGAAACAGCAACTGAACAACCACATGAATTAGTATGTGGAGAATCATTTCAAGATTATCTTGAAACAGATTCAATTGACTGAATTTGATTCCACTGTCTTTGAAACATTTCTACTTTTGAAAAGCAATTGCTTGGAGACATTTTATCATAGTCTTATCTTATAATATATAGGCTGAATTGGAAAACGGGGTGGGGGGGGGGGTTGGAGAGAGATTGTTGATTACCTCTTTACATCTCAGAATCCTGAAAACTATAAAAATGAATACCCTCGACTCTCATCAAAGACATTAAACTTCTGTAGCACGATGGCCTACCTGGAGCATGACTGCCTGTTTGGTGGGTCCAGGAGCGGTGAGGTTCTCCAAGTTCCCACTGCGTTCGTAGTAGAACGTCGTCCCGCCGGCCTCATACTCCCCGTTCCACTGTATGATAAAGTTGCCGTTGAGGAAGTACTCATCCGACGCTTCGCTCCTCAGAGCCAGGAAGTTACCTGCCTCCTCCACTTCCTTTACCAGGATGTCCCGTGCCCCCTCAGGTATCACACCCACGTCCATGTACCCTGGGAGAGTGGGGAGGGGAGTCAGAGTCACAGCGAGGTAATGGAGGGCCCACCATGGCTGCTGCTCCACTCACATCCAGACTACCAGACAGCCTCTCTCTGATCTTTAATAGAGGGTGGGCTCAGTCTGTGGGGGTGGTTGGCATGTGTGTGTGTGTGTGTCAGTGTGTGAGTGTACGTTTGCGTATTCGGCGTGGGGGGCACAGCCCTGTCTCTGTTTTTTATTGTGTGTGGAAGGGGTGGGGGCTGGATGGGGAGGACGAAAGCAGCTATGAGTACGTCTCTGGAGTTTAATGATGTTTGTGGGAAGGTGTGTGTGTGTGTGTGTGTTTCTGTGTTTGTGCAAAGGAGGGGGAGGTTTGCCCTTGGTCTAAGCCTTTTGAAGTCTTACACATCTGGGCTGGTTATCTGGAAAGGATGCTGTGCGGGGCAAACACACACAGACAGAGAGAAAGAGAGAGGGAAAGAAAGAAGGAGGGACGCTTTTATTGTTTTACAGCCTTTTTCTCGATGAATCTGTCTGAATCTGTTAATTCTGCATGTGAGTTATAGTTTTCCAAGCAGAGAAAAATCTGCCATGTCACATGTCTCCCTTTAGACAAATGCAAACATGGGCCTGCTGACGCACACACACACAAACACACCCATCACACCAGCCAAGTACAGCAGGACAAACAGCTGCACAGTGTGGACAAGAAGGCTGCCATGACAACAAAGAAACAACACAATGGAGTAATGCTAATGAACTGTCCTGAAATGACTTCCCGCCTGTAGACATAAATTTGAATTCTGCGCTTTTCACACTCTTCTGGTGGGCACATCAAAGCCTTTCCTCATTAATAAGTTGTCTGTTTTGTTTTACTACAATTTAATAATTGTATGAAATCGTATGTCTAGATAATTCAATTTGTTTCCAGCTGCTCAAATATCCTGTGTGCTGAACTCACCAAAGCCTTCTTCATCGAACGACTTGTAGATCGTCTCACAGCTTGTGCCATCGCCCAAACAGACTCCACAACGGTCTTCCACCGCGTTTGAGTCAATGCCATAGTCACAGCCTACATCCTACAGAGAAAACACACACACACACACAAACACATAAAAATACAAGCACAGACACTCAGTCACACAAAGTCCCATAAGATGGACGTCTGCGCAGAAAAACTCTTCCCTCCATTATATTGTAGTTACATTGCAGCTCATCTCATATCCTGCTCCACTATAACCACCCACAGGGTTCGTACAGCTTTTTAAGAGAAAAATTCAAGCACTTTCAAGGTTCCTAAACCCCCCACAATTTCCAGACTGTCAAGGCCTTTTTTCAAGTAGTGTATTTAAATTCAAGCATATTCCTAACCTTGAAAACCTAATGGTTCAAATAAATAATAATAAATAAATAAAGCAAACTTTGAAGACTTTGTACGAACCCTCCCTTCAGTCTTTTTTAGTCTCTTACCCAGCCACACTACCTTGCACACTCCATTGACGCAGATATTTCTGGACTTGTTGTTCATGAAGCACGGTGTTCCGTCTGTCACAGCGTCGAGCATCTTCTCCGAAAAATACTCACTGACTGGTCGACAGTGCAGCTCACAGGGATGCACTAAAGACGTTTAAGGGGTTCACTTAGGTTCATTTGAATGAAATGGCGAGTGTGAGTTCTCACCATAATGTCTAGCCCAAGTATCAGGGACAGATGATGAAGAATTGATGACAAGACACCTTTGGAGCTAATATGTATAAACAGTGATTTAAATATGTGGAATGACACAAAACACAAAAAGACTGCACTGAATTGTACTGAAACATTGTATTATAGTGTAGATGAGGTAGCTGAAGGCTTTCCAGTGTAAATGCTGCCCCCTGTTGGGTGACATGTATAATCACAGCTACTAAATCTGTGACATTAAAAGGGGAAGTGCACAAAAGGGCAACTAGCAAATGTGTCTCTACCTGTAGTATCTAATTGTATGTTTGATGCTTTGATCACTTACATGGGTTAGCCACAGGAATCCACTGGTAGAGCTCATTGTGATAGGGCACAGTGTCAAACTCACTGCACAGCATCTCTCGAAAGGTTGGGTTATCCTTCTGACAGGGTTTTGTGTTACACGTCCGATAACGTTTCCTTTCCCCAGTGCAGTACTTGCCCCCGAACTCTGGTCTGTGAAAAACAGCAGCACACTTTGAATCAGCTATGTGATCAGTATCGTTTCAGGAAGTCATCTGTCGTGGAAGACATGCCAAAGAGCTGCGGGAAGGGTTTGAGTGCATAAAGAGTGTGACAAACAGTTAGCAAATGTGCTTGATGGTGTGAGGCAGATCTAGAGTCAGCTCTTACTTAGGGTTGTTACATTCCCTCTCTGCTGACTGAACTCCAGTTCCACAGGTCCTGGAGCAGTGAGACCAGGTACTCCACTGTCCCCAGCCTCCATTCACCGTCTCCGGGAGTTTACCCACGATCACGCACTCTCCTGAGATACACCACTGAAGGAAGGAATGCTGGTAAGATCACTGAAATAACACTAGTAATATGACACATACAGTGCTTAAGGCTCTGCGCCAGTACCACCCTCATATCCGTAGAGCTAAGCATCTCCACCCCCAGGCTGGTGAAATCCAAAACCCTAACAAGACAAAGCAACTGGCACCATCCACCTTCTCTGGTCCACAGCGAGTGCCATCTATAGGTGAGTCCAGTTTGGAGCGACAGGAGCCATTCACTGAACACCAAAGAATCTGGCAAACGTTCTGAAAGAAAGACGTAATGCAAAAACTGTGAGAAAAGGACTATTTTATAAAGGATTTTCAGGTGGTGCTTATGTGTGGAGTACTCACATCAACCTCATGGCAGAAGGTAGCATTTGGGCCATACTGGAGCTGGCACTGGTGGTGCGTGGTGTAACGGAAACCGAGGCGAGCCAGCGGGGTGGTTAGGTCCCTCTTGGAAGGACGGTCATCCAGACAGAAACCCCAGCCACGACTAAGACAGATAAACTATGATGTAATATTGAATATGTGACCCTTTTGAAACAGTTGAAAAAGAGAAAGGGGCATAAAGGTGCGGTGGTTGAGTGAGAAACCTGACAGAGAAACAAAAAGAGAAAACTTGAAAGGTCAACAGAATACGACTTCAGCAGGGAGGAGTTTGTTGGAGAGAAATCCTTGCTTGTGGCTACTAGCGTCCTTTGAATACTTTATACTTTTTTTTTTAAATGAGCTGAAATTGTTGTTGTCAGAAAGACACCGTTTTTTTACAGAAAATAATGAGACTCAAAGCAAACATTTGCAGCTATTTGTGCAAAGCGTAACCACCCTCAAATGTTCCCTCGAGCCAGCTTTAAACGAATTGTGTTTGTTTTGCATATTTGCACATATGTTCTTTGTTGCCCTTTCAAAAACTTAGTTCGTCATGGTTTGCTACACTTCAGTGCTTTATAACTTAGTTTTGTTCCAACACACACCACACCTATTGCGTTTATTTTGTTTTTCTTCATTCAAATCTGCCCCACCACATCCACTTTATCTGCATCCAGGACGAGTCACTGTATAACTTCACAAACTTGGCAATTCATACAATTTGCCCACAACTCATGTGTTCAATAAAGTATGAATTCAGCCTTACTCGAGGAATCGTGTGATGTATTCTTTGGAGCAGGCAGACCAAGTGAGAGGCGAGTTGTCATACATCAGCTGTCTGGACATGATGAACGGGTGCCTCCCTTCCAGCTCGCAGTCATTCCCTTGGCCATCATGATGAATTCCAAAGCTGCGTTCAAACACAACCAACTTGACGAAATACGATATTATCATTACACAAACAAATGTTGTACAAGAATAGATGCCGTGGTGGAGACTGAACTAACAACTGGCTGAATCTTAATAGAATTCAACAGTGATGTGTGTGTCCCAGTCCTGTAATACGTGCAAGAAATACATTTGCCTCTTGGCTCGTTCATATACTGTTCTTTCATCCATTTCAGGTCCCTAATAATCAGATGTTAACTAAAAAACGTCCGTGCCAACCAATTCATGAACTGGTGTCTTCTGATTAAACTGACACTTTAGTAAAAAATCAACAAGGCCCTGAAGTAGAAAAATGGGATTATGTTTTTATGTGTCACGGTAATCCAAACCTGAAAACAGATATAACTTCTCTTTACTTTTACTCTTTGCTAAATTATCTACGCCCAAGCCACATTTATCTTCTCAGGTATGAGTCTTTTTTTTAATGTCTGGTTACTTGATACTAGCCATTATTTGCATAGAGCCAATTCATTGATGTGCTAATGCTAGGAGATTTAATTATGCCACTGTATATTCCTCTATTGTAACTGATCATGGGAAAAAGATGCTTCCTTTCTCACACTGCCCATTGTTACGACATTCCATTATTCAGGGTTTCACAGCAATTGCTTTTCCACACAACGCACACGCGCACACACCTGTGGCCCATTTCATGGGCGACGGTGAAGGCGACAGGTAGTCCAGAATCCTCGTTGATATTGCAGCTGCGGTGCGGCTGACACATCCCAGAGAGATGAGACAGACCCAGAGTCTCACAGGGCTGGTTCATTCCAGCACAGATGTCTTTCCTGGCGGGGGGAAACAGACAAATTATGTGTATACATGCAGAATTTCCACTAATTCCACCATTTCATTTAAGTTATCTGTTGAAATAGTTGACCAACAAATGATTATGCGTCTGTCACTTGCCTGGTGACCAACACAGCCACGTCATGATGAGCTGGGTGTGTGTCGCTCTGGGGATTGAGGTTTTTCTGCCAGGCACAGAAACTGGCCAGAGTGGTATCTGCATTGTGGACAATCTTCAGCCCTTTCTGCAACAAACAGCAGAATTAGAAATCTCATTCTGGTGCAAAAGTCAGATTCAAGTTTGTTAAGAAAACTCTTGCAGCAAAGTGTTACCTCTTCTCCCTGTAGAAGAATCAGGCGAACCAAGATGACGTGGATGGCGTTGCCAATACTTGCATCATGAAAGATCCCAGCCACCTGTCAAACATAGACATTAACATATCAGTATTTAAAAACGTAACGTCTGTGTTAACAGGTGAGCGCAAATGTTAAGGGTAAAATCAACAGTTATGTGTAACGCCTCACCATGTTCATGATGGTGAAGATGTAGGACTCCACATTATCACTGCCGTGGTATTCTATGAGTTTGGAGTCAGCCACCACCATGGTCTCCACCCACCGCTCTCTGCTGACTGAGCGCTGCGAGCGGGACTGAGCCTGATCCTCCCCCCTCCACTGCTCTCGCTCCCATTCCTGCCGCTCCCTGTCCACCTGGACAGAGTCGTTTGGAGCATCTAAAGCGTGGATAATGGAAAGAAATCACTTGCAGTACACTTGTGGCAGAGGAAGATTCTCGCTTGTGTACATTTACACAAACATTTGCAAGCACCATACAAACTCCGATACACACCTTGAACTCCACAGGGGCTGGGTGTCTCTTTGGACTCAAGGCTGCGTTTTTTTCTATGACTTCCTGTAGTAACTCTTGGATAGACAGCGTGGGGCTCTGGAGTCCCCGCAGGATCCTCAGGAGATTTCTGGACAGGTTCAATAAAATAGTGTCCCTCTGGCAGGGAGAAGAAGCCTCTCTGAGGAAAATAAAAATGATACAGATTAATATGCATTAAGCAAACATGCCTGAGTCTGGGCAGAGCAAGTTCAGGCTTTGATCAATCGCTTCTTCTGCACTGAAAAGACATTGTCTCAAATATTAGGGACATGGTGTTTTACTTAATCACAGCTCCAAATTGTTATTAGGTTAAAAAGATTATTTTTTTATCCCAAAATCTTGCCTAATGCAGCTTTACGTCTCTTTTGCAATACCGTGCATTCTTAGACTGTTTTTTTAAAACAGAAAGGTCACAGCATGGTAACTAGCATGCAACATTTATGAGTGCAGCAAATCACCAAGATTTGTAGTGTTTCAATATTTCCCACACTTAAAAAGTGAGAGGTTGGACTTTCTCTTGCAAAGCCTGCTGAAATGGTCATTCCTCAGTAATTTCCATCGGGGTGGAATCCATCATTAGTCAACAGTTTTTAATATGAACCTTTTCTCCTTCCCTGAGGCACATTCTCTGTCTGCTGCAGCAGCAACACAGAGCCTTTTTCCTAAGTATGCCATGCATGTTCTCACTGGTGCAGACTATTTATTTGCTGATCGCTGAGGTCTGCTGGTGAACACACACCGCACAAGTGCATAGAAACACACCCCCACACACAAATACACCTACTTGAAAACAAACAAGCATGCAAACACACAAAAGAGGCGTCTGTCAAATCTCTGACGGTTCCTTGTAAACACACACATCCTGAATGTTCCAAGTCCAGCTCGATTCTATTCATTAAGGTGATTGTGTGTGTGTGTGTGTGTGTGTGTGTGTGTGTGTGTGTGTGTGGGGGGGGGGGGGGG